>JAMKPZ010000495.1:0-109323 GCA_024699675.1 Amphibolis antarctica | reverse complement strand
AAATTTTAAAAAAATTATAATAAATAATAAATAAAATAAGTAAAAAATTTATAATATTTATTATAATAATATGATAATATTTTTAAAAAAGTTACGATAAATAATTAATAAAATATATTATAAAATAATAAATAATATTTATTATATTAACGTGATGATAGTATCTGTTAGATAGTTATAATGATAGTATTTTTTTAAGAGTTGTATCTAATAAAAAAAGTAAAAATTATTTGATAGATAATATTGTAGAATGTTTTGATATATAGTAAAAAATGTAGTTATACAGTGATAAATGTTAAGACAAATTTAATTTTTTGAATTTTTAAAATAATTTTTAATAATATTATTATTATATTAATTTTAATGTATAATTTTTTATTATTTAAATTATTATGTAATTTTAATTATATTTATGAAATTAATTTTAGATGATAATTATTATAATATACATTATTGTAATATATAATATATTTATTAAATAATTTTAATATTTTATAATAAAAATTATTATCATTATAAATCATGCATTTTTTTCAAAATACATATATCTTATCTCATCTATTCTCAACTTTGTAAGGTGGTGGTGGTGGTGATGATCGAAAAGGTTGTGATGGTTGCAGTAGTGAGAAAGTTCGTCGTTTAGCGTTGGTTTATCACCATCAAAAATTTGAAAAATAAAAATTTAATAAATAAAAAATTAAAACTATTTAGGTAAGTTACAAAAATTATAAAAAATTAATTTTAAAAAATTTATAAATATTTATATTTTAATATTTTAAATATAATTTCATATTTTCTTTATAACTATAAATTTAAAATGGTCAAAAGAAATTAAATAAGAATTTTTTTAATATGAAAAATAGTGAAAAAATTTATAATCATAGTAACGACAAAAATTAAAATTTTTTCACTTTTCTAATATGCACAAATACTTAAAAATCTAAAAGTTTTTTGACAAATTTTTCTTTTCGAAGATTTTTAAGAAACACAAACTCTCTTGTACTTATAAAAAAATTTAATTTTTTTTAACATTTGTTAAGATACACAAATACATAAAAATTCAAAAAAAATTACAAAATTTTCCCCTTAATAACAACTTTTTGTGAATCTTTATATAACATCATCATTAAATAAATTCTTATCTTATAATTTATTATAAAAATTTAATATTATTTATAAAACTATTTTTAACTACAACTTTTCAATGGTTACTAAAATTAAAACCACACGATATTAGATTTTACTTTTTTTTGTGGTTGGGCGTCCCCAAGGATAGACGTTCATCCGCGAAGAACGAACGACCCTACTGCTAGTCACATCCGAACAACAGCCACGACATGAATGGAAGAGAGAACTGAAATGATCTCAGATTCTCAGGTCAGTGGAATAAATTATTTATATTATTTGTTTCTCTACCGGACAACCAAAAGAAAGGCAACAATCAACGTGACCGATGATACCAACAAGGTGGATCTAGCAGGAGGCATCGGATCTGCAGATCCAGAGTGAGATGGGGGAGGTGCTTTTGCCACACCACTACCATTCAACGTTGGTGGGAGAGGTGCTTCTACAACATCACCGCGGTCCAACGCCGGCAACGGAGACAACGCCGGAGGTTGTGCTCCCCCCAGCTCCGACATCAGTGATACCAAGAAACCAGGTGGAACCAGAGGCAACTTGTAACCACCATCATTCGTACAAGTCCTCCCTGCAAAAATTGGAAAGAAGATAACCAAATCAAGATGCATCTTGGGTTGATATAAGGCATGTAAGAGTAGCGACGAGTGTTTTCAGGGGAAGAAAGACAGATTTTCCAAGTGTGGGAGATATACATTACGACCTACTGCATTTGAAAAAGCATTTGTTAACAATAATTGATAGAATTTACGTTCAACAAAACCTAATTAGATAGTTGAAAGAATGTCTACTATATTATAGATAAGATCAACATATCCAATCGATGTAAGACTATCATTCAACAACAATAAAGAAGGATATGCTTGATAAGAGAAGCTTACTTTTGTATAGAGCACCACTTCCTGGGAAATCGGTAATTATACCATCCACACCAGCTCCTCCAACAAAATTGTGGATCTCCACAGTTGGGTCGCTGAAGAAATCCCATGGTTGTGACACAAATTCATTTCTCAAGAGATAAGCATGCACTGAGAGGTTTCCAGCCTTTAATGCTTCAACAAGTGTAGTTTTCTTTGTGATGAAACCCTCTGATAGGGGAAAAATTGATGATTTTCTGACAGCGACTGCATCAGCAAAGCTTCTTATATCCTGGATTGCTGAGATATCAGCGCTGCCAATCAGTTCATCAACCTCATAGAGACAGCCATATGTGGTCTTCCGTTTAAATTCATTCAAAACAGAGCTATTTGCAGAGTGAATCATAACTTTAGGCATCGTTTCATTGTTGTTATTGTATCCATCATCATCAAGGGTCTTTATAACAGAGCCAATGATATCATAGCCAATATGTTCCATGAGAAATGCGGCATTCTGCAACAATAGCAACTGCAGTTAAATGAGCCTACAACAAATGGTGCATAAAGATTTTAAAAATTGAAGTAGAAATAAGGTTTTCAATTTTAAAGGTTTCCCACTGTCACGACAGATGCAAGAAAGGATATTCTATTTTTCCCTTTCTTGTATACATCATGCATTCATATTTTCAAAGTTCAATGTAATTTAGTGGAAAACAAAATAATCTAAAAGATGCTGACATAATTAGTCCGATGAAATTTTACATAAAAATTGTATAACTTAGACGAGGAATTAAATTAAATGCAAACACTGACCTCAATTTTAATTATGATTCCAACAGAGGACCTTCTGGCAAATTCCAGAAAATCAGATAACCTCATGAAACTTCCAGCATTTTTATAAGCTCGATTCCGAAATAATTTGTACTCGTTGAAAAAGGGATTCGATATTTGAGCTGTGGGAAACAATTAAAGAGTGGCAAACTGTCAAATGTATTGTTATTGTTCTTCGAGTGAGAATCCGAAGTTATTTTGTTATAAGAGGCAAAAAATCAAGGTAAGATAGAAGCCATCCAGCACATGTGAAAATTCAATTTTCATGAGTACCTACAGGTAAGATATGGATGATGCCCTTGGATTTAGCAATCGTATTTTTAGCAGCACAGTAATGGGAGAATAATGTTAAAAAGAAAAATAAGAGGGATGATTTCATTTGTTGGGGTTAACCCCATGTAAATAGAGGTCACATGGTAGATTAGGTGGCACAGATTTTCCAATGTGGGTGTGTTATTGTTATTGTTTTTTAATAGTGTCACAGTGGCTAATAATCCCACATTGAAATTCTTATAACTTGTCACATGGTGTATCCCCTGTGATGAGTAGGAAAAAAGAAATTTAGATTATTGCCAATGACAATCAGGGGTACATACACAAGTCTTATTAGATTTTACTAGATATCCAACACAAAATTATCACACAAGTCTCCATTTATTTAGAAAACTAAAATGATGCATAGGAGCTTGTGCAGAATTAGAATTAAAGCTAAAAGATCGGTACACAATGTTGAGATAAACAGTTAAAAAATTTTGATACACAAGCCTCCATTACCACATAAAACCATAAAAGATAGAATTGTTAATAATGAATAAGTCACTCCACCATGGACTGATTAGTGATAATAAAACTAATTAGAAAATCAACTCAAAAGCCCTAAAAGTGTCTCATCTACTCACAAAAAGATGGTGAGAAGTAACACAGGTATGCATTTATTTGAAAGATAATCAAATAGAGGCAGCAACTTACGCTTCAAAACTTGGATCTCTTTCCATGTAAGATTGAAGGTAAATATGCCAGCACGGGCATGGTTAATCTGAGGAATGACAGATCTGCGGCTTATAAATGGTGATCTAGAAACTGTAGTTGTCTGCATGAGATCTATAGAACTCTGACACATAAGAACTTCATCTTGTGTAACTTGAACGGGACAGTCAATGAAGTCTGCATCATCACGAACAGCCTGTTCATATGCCAAATCAGTACAGTCGGGGTATACACCACTAGCCCCATTATGAGAAAGAACTAGTGGTTTGCCTGGATCACAAAAAAAAAGATGTCACATATCAGTTGGAACCTTGAATATGAAATATACCAACCAGTAAAGCAAAAGAAGGCAGATAATAAAAAAAAAGTGAGTTTCATCTCTGTCTCAATTATCATCTTACCAGTGCCAACGATATTTTTTGTATGCGAAAAACAACCTGAAAAAATCACAAAATTTTTTTATGAAACATATAACAAAACAAAAATCATTCAATCAGAATTAATGATCAATAAACAGAGAAAACCAACATATGACAATTGAGAAGTAACAATGGCTTTAAGAATTGTTTGACTCAAACCTAGTTTTAATTTTTTGTGAATTTTGGGCTAAGGAAAAACTTGATATAATCTCATTTAAATAAACAAATGAAGTTTCCATGAATAAACCCCTCGAGCTTTCGAATATAGATTTATTTGGTCCTTCTAGAAATTTAAGTTTTGGTTGTAAAAGATATACTTATGTTATTGTACATTATATGCTTTACTGGGGTGTTTTCCTATCACATGAAAATGAAGCTTTTGTTATTTTTCCAGGCTTTACATGTATTTCTTTTTATATGATTTATCACCTTACTTCAATAGGATTGTTGCCTCACCTTTTGCCTCTTGCCTCAAGTATTTTCAAATTTAAACGGGTGTCGCCAGGATTAATGGTGAATGGAACAACCTTCTACCTTTGTTTTAACTTTTCACAAGTTGAAAAGAAATCAATCCAAAATTTTCCAGTTCAAAAAAATATAGAAAACCAAAACTACTGAGGAAGATCACTTCAACAAAACAAACTGATGGTAACATGATGTGTGCATCTGAAAGGGGTGCCAACACATGAGCACGACTTAAGTTGGATATTCATACATTACTAATAATAATAGTAAGTGAATAGCAACAAAACATTTAGTTGATCAACTCATAGCTAGTTCTTCGGCAATGGCAGAACAATACCTCCATTGGGTAAGCAAAAAAGCCGTGTTGCCCTTCACAACAAAGAAAAACATTATATATTTATATTTCCCCTTTACCAAGGGCAGCATTACAGACAAACAAGAACATTGTCAAAATTAAGTCAGTGTTCGCACCAATGTGGATTAGCTATTGCAAATCCAATGCAACTGAAAGAATTCAAGCTAAGCATTTGCATTCAATGACACAACAAATGACAACAAAAATCTAAGTGGACACCTAATCTATTAAAAAAATGCAATGATGGTCTATAGGAGAGGAACAATAATAAATTTGAAGGTTTCCTGTGAAGCTGAGCAATATGCTGCATAAGAAATCAATATCACAGAACTTTTCTTATCAATCTGGTGACTCCAGAGTACAGAAAAATATAAACTTTCAAAACTTGGTTTCCAAGAATTAAATTAGTAAAACATGTCACCAACTCAGGGCTTCTAGAACTTCTTATAGGCTTAATAAATGACAATGCACACTCAGGCACAAAATTAACATAAAATTTGAAAATATTATAAATACAGGCAGATTGTTTGATGAATTTACTATTGATTACAGAATTCTTACCTATAGCTGCTGATGCAGATGTAGGAAAATCGGTTAGAACACCATCAACAGAGAAATTGGTTTTGTTGCCAACAAAATTAAGATACTCAGAAATGGGGTTGTAACTATAGTTGTAAGCAAATATAACATCATTTGCAAAATCCGCTGCATAAATTTCCAGACCAGCCTCATGAGCATCTGAAACGATAGAAGTATGTTCCTGGAGATATAGATCATCGGATACAGGCCAAATGTAGTTCTTTGGCACTAAAATCCCAGAAGCAAATGTCTTGATGAACGTTAGATTACTTTTTAGAGAATCATATGTTTGATGAGTAGATTCTTCAATCATGTCCTTTTCAAGAAAGCGAAATATAAATTTTATTTGCCTTCTCCTAAAGATCCGCACAGCATTCCTGAGAAAAGCTACTTCTGATGACGAGATATAATCAATTGTAATATTCGACCTTGAATTTAGAAACTCTGTAATATTCAAATTGTGTTTCTTGTACAACACATCATTCTGTAAAACGTAAAAAAGGAAAGCAAAAAACATCAGAAATAAGGATCCTAAAGGACTATAGTCTAAAAAAAAATAAACCAGCAAGACTAACACAAATATATTTTAGATTAGTACCTGAACATTCACCCACAATCCTTGAAGAGATTCTCCTCCCAACAAATCCAAAGTGGTGATAACAAAAAGGTTATCGAACATGTCAGTTCTAGAGTATATTCCTTGCATCACTGATATTGTATGAAAATAATATAAGCTACTATTGTTGATAAAAGGAACCAGCAAAAAAAAATATTTTAATTATTTTGCATGCATGCATGAAGAAAAAATAGCAGTAATCAATCACGTGCAACTTACCTGGGTGTTCTCTGGTAGATAGAAGATACATTATCAGGACACTTAGCCTAACTCACATTAGTCCTAAGACACATTAGGATCTAGTTAAGTTACCCTAACATTAACAGGACACTTATAAGCAAATGCATCTACAAAGATAGTTGACGGCTGAGTAATCAAATGTTTAAAGTGTTTACCCAGATCTCTAAGCTCATAGGTTAGTTAACCACATAACATATAGGCTTTCCTAATTTTACCTCAAATAGACTAAATAGCAACTTCATTTCCTTTCCCTTTTCCTCTTTTTGATTATGAGAAGGATTAAGGATTTAGTTTGGTGGATTTTGCTCATTCTGTAAAAAATAATGTTACACCATGTTAATAGGCTTATGTTTACCACATTGTTTTACAAAGTAAGATTATATATTTCAAACACTTCCATACCTTGTGACATTTTCTTTTAGCCTGTAAATATCTTACAAGTAATGTGCACGAACTTAACTCTAATATCATGTAAAATTTTATTTCAAATAGAATTAGTAGTAAGAGAACGAAAACTCCATATTATCAGGCCTAGGTTCACCACACTTGTTTTTCGGATGTGAGATTATATATACCAACAATAAGTCGATACATTTTGCCCATATTTAGATTTATTGGCCATTATGTCAGTAGAAGTCAAAAAATTGCATACTTTGATGGCATCATGGCAACATGGTTGGACATCTTGAACACATACACAGTAATAAAAATATTAAAATTTAATTTGTTATATATTTTATTTATTTTTCATTATGTATATGAATATATTAGTTTGCAAATAACTTGATAGATAATATCCTAAAATCAACAATAACAATATAATTATAAATAAACTTATAATTATCATTCAAATGAATATCAATCTCAAAAATAACAAAGTTAATAATATCCAACACCATCATTTCAAAAAATTTCCCATTTTTCCATTTAAAATAAGAGAAACTACTGGTACCAACCAATGCAGCTGCTGTTGCAGTAGTCACCCTAAATGTTGCCATCTTCATCTACAATGTTCACAGGAATAAGAGAAAAGTAGCACTTCACTACCACCTCCACTTCACCATGCAAAGTGCCTTATTTCCCCCATTTCATAGATGCATGCAAGTGTATGTCACTTAATATATATGCAACTGTGAATTCTTTACACCTAATGAATATTTGGTACTTCAAGACAAGTAAAAGAAATAAAGATGGATTCATTTGACAAGTATGTAGATGTAATGCTAGATTTGGAGCAAAATTTCTAAAACAAATATGAAAGTATACTTCATAAAATCCCAGCTTACCAGCAATTGGGGACAATTCTCTGTAATTGTAATTGTAAGAGAAATAACCCGAAGTAGTGCTGCCATCAAGAGTTTCATTGGTTGGTTTTAGTTTGCTTGAGCGTATGCTTGTGCAATTTGCCAAGTTAAAACATGGTGAGCAAATCCCAATGCTATCCTTTGTCAGTTGTAGGTCACACCACTGAACAACACCAGAGATACTGACATCCAATTGGTTTGCAAATTTGTAGGCCAAACGACTAGAGCCAGGAAACAGGCCAGAAAACCCTCCCCTGGCTACTACAGCAGGTCGGCTTCCTGTAGAATGTAGTAAAATAGCACGAACATGGAGGGATTTTATTCAGGAAAAGCTGTTTGATATTAAATAGATGCTATTCAAGGAACGTAAGTTGTATTTGAATGAATGCTGGGGAAAATAATGTCAAATCTTCATACACTACGGTCAATCGAAGAATAATTTATGATTTGAAATGCCAAAATTCAATAATTAATCTGAAGGAGATTTGGCCAATTCTTCAAGAGATGACTTATATGCAAGTTAAATAAAATATTAATAAGGTTACCACACTTCTTGGATGAGTTGATGATGCAACAGAAAAATATACATGAATCATACTGCACTAAAATAAAAATAAGACTGGTTCTAGGGTGAACATTAGACCCAACACTCATATCACAATTGTGTAATGGTTTTCAACAACTCTAGATGTGAAAGATTTATAGTTGAATGCAAATGTTTGCCCAAACCAAACTCTATGAGTTGGTCATATTGAGCATAAGATCACAATATTTCGAAAATTTTCATAAAACTTAATTATCCCAAGCTTGTTGTTTGACCATGCAAGGAAAAAGATTAAGCAAGAAAAACTCAAGCAAATAACCAACCAATAGAAAATGGACGTCTATTTTTATATGGTATCACAAGTAAAAATGATCTTCTATGCATATTTTTCGTACATTCATCTAATCAAAAATAAAAACACTTAAATATTTCAAAAATGTCACAAGTAAGGGAGAATATTAAAATAATCCTAGATTGGTAAGTGAAGACAAGACTTGAAATATAAAAAAAATAATGTATCATTCATCATCAATTGATTTTAAGCGAGGTGTCTCACATTTGTATAATTTTCTTGAAGAACATTAAACATGTAATAAAGGAAATTTTCTACAATTATTGACCAATACTAGCTTATTTGCGATGTTCTACAATAAATGTTGAATACAATGTATGAAAAGTCCTAAAATTTTCATTAATCTGTATCGAACATATTTGTCATATGCCAACTCTTTTCTTTATGTAAACTTAAAACATATTTCGATTCAAACTGAAACTGCTAATGAAAAAAAAAAATCTAAGTTCTGCTGCTTTATTGAAAACATTAGATTATTTTCATGTATCGGATTATTGGATCTAAATCAACATTAACAAACAAAACCTTGGTGTTTTTTTTTCATTTAACATTTCTAGTTCAAAATAGAACATTTTTGGGCCGCATATGAAACAATATGTTTGACAACGATTATTTAAAAAATACTGACATGTTAGATGGAATAATCATTTCTCGGTGTTTTTTAGTCTGTTCAAATCAGTTTTTCCTGATAAATCACGTACAGAAAGAAAACCAAAGGAAAAAAACATGGAACTTAAGCTGTTTGACCTTCCATTACTAGCGTGAATTAGGTTCCAACCCCAATAAATTCATGATGTTGAGTGACAAAGAAAACAGAAATCCAAACATATTCTGCAAATCCCAAGCTCAGAAAAGGGTAAAAGAAAAATTAGCGACTTACCAACTTAAAAAACAAATGGCAAACAGAGATCTACACGTAGTAAACTGCTAAAAACGGTAACAGTTAAAGAGCGGAAAAGAAATTAAAGCAAATAAAGGAACCTTTTCTGGGAACCATATGTTATTACCATTCAAGGTCTGCCATGGAGAGCCGTTTACAGCTCTCTGCGCGGGGACGAGAGGCGAAAACTGCAGGAACAGGAGAGAAACGGCAGCCCCAATGAAGCTCCACCCGAATCTCGACATCAGTATTCCACAAGTCGAAGCTTCTACTCCCGACGATGCCCACTGATAACCACGGCCACCACCGGCAGCGCGAACAATAACTACAGGAAAGGAGAGAACCTGAAGTGGAGTAGAAATGTAAACGTACGAACGCGTCTCACACACACACACACACACACTCTCTCTCTCTCTCTCTACGGCCAAATTTATTTTTTATAAATTTTATCATATAATTTTTTATTATTTTAATTATTATTACGTAACTTTAATTTTATTTATAACATTAATTTTATCTGATTCTTAAAATAAACTAAAATCGATGCCAAACACAACCAAAATAAAAATCGACGTGCACGCCATAACTTTTTTTGTCGTGTTTTTAAAATCGACGGGTCAAAGTCTTACCGACAGAACGAGCACATGGAAGATGTCAAAGAAGCTACTTTCATTGAGATATGATATGGTGGTCGAGGATTTAGAACGCGTAATTTTAATTAATGTCCAATTATTATTTTAGACTTCTATGATTTTTAATATGAAAGTTGGAACGTAAAGTAGATTGAAGATCATTAATATCATTAATAAAATCAATAAAATTACCATGATTTGAGTAGAGCTCCTTCATCAGGTGCAAAAGTGGTATATTTTTTTAATATTCATCCACCTGCTACAGCGTTTATTTATTTAATTTTAGTTTTAATTTTAACTTTAATATTTACGAAAAGTTAAAATTGAAAATAATTTTATAAATAATGATAGAATTATATAATAAATTGTAAGATAAAAATTTATATATAAAAATTTATATTATAATAATAATATATAAAAGTTTATATTAAATTGAAATTAAAATTAAAATTAAAAAAATAAATAAGATTAAGCGTAGACCAATAAATGTTACTTTTGAAGAAGTTCAAATTACAGGATAACAAACCAAGCGACTTCATCAAACGTGTTAGGTTGTATTTATTTAAAAAGTAAAATTGAATAAGTTAGAATTTATAATTTAAAAATATTATATAATTTATAATATAAAATTTTAAAAGTATTTAATAAATATTATTATATATAACTATACGGTATAATAAAAAATTGATGCACACGTTAGAAAATGTATAATATGTTCATGTTGGTGGAGGTCGTGAGATGCGACGAGACCTTTATAATGATTTATATCTTTAAAAAATATAAAAAATTACGTAAAAGGATAAGAAATAATAAGTTAATTTTTTTTACTATTTTTTTCATTTATTACTATTTTTAAAGATACAAATCTACTCCTTAATTATAGATATGATATTCGAAGGTATACCATCAAAATATGCGTAAAATCAGGGTCGCGGTTGGCTGCGTAGAATGCATTTGCGTTAAAATTTAATGAAAATACAGGAATGGCATTTATTAAATATACGTACATATAACTTGGGTTTCATTTATTTTTAATTTTTTATAATTTTTAAAATTATTTTTAAAATCATTATTACTGTATAATTTTTAATATATAAATTTTTATCAATAAAATTATTACGTAATTTTAATTTCATTTAAAAAATAAATTTAGATTCAATTCTATTTAATTTTTAAAGATGAAAAAAAATATTTCCAAACGTACTCTTAGTAAAAAAATGTATAGATGTTTTTTTTTAATCAAACAACGTCATTTGTATTATTTGTTAACAAAATTTTATTTTTATTTTTATTTTTAATTATTTTTAAAAGATAAAGTTAAGAGTAATGTTAGAATTATATGATAAATTATAATATAAAAATTTATATGATAATAATAATATATAAAAATTTATATATAATTAAAATTAAAATTAAAATTAATCAAATAAATAAAACTTAAAATTTTAGAATTAATAATTTGACATTAACGCTGGATCCAGGAAAGCGAGTTGCGTCCGAAACTTCGCCATCCGAGGACGGCTGTGTCGTGGTGGAGTACACGTCGGACGGCCGACGAAAAAGTCATCGGAAAGGACGATGCAATGAATTGAAGTGATATTTTAATGACTACGAATTTTTTTTAAAATTTTAAATTCAACTCTTCGTTTAACAAATTCATAACTATTTTTCAACTTTCATATTAATAATCGACCGACTCATTCAAATTTAAACCGACTGCAACCAAACTAAATGAATAAAAGACGAGTCTTTCGACACACGACACGCGGTTTGTCCGGTGGAGGGAGACAAGGCCGGTTGGAAATCGGGTCTGGACTCTCCGCATGTTCCAAGACGCGGAGTCAAATCGGGTGGGCGGGAGCTTTTTTGTTTTTGGGATCATGGATAATACATGAATGAGCATTACAAAAATCACAAGGTGTTACCTAGGTTTATTTTTATTTTCTTAATTTTAATTTTATAAATTTTTTAATATTTATCGTTATTGTATGAATTTTTATAAATAAATTATTATATTACAATTTACTATATAATTTTAATATTATTTGTGAAATTATTTTTAACTTCAATTTTTTATTGTTATTAAAGTTGAAATTAAAGTTAACACTGAATAAACCAACGATACTATAGTTTTAATTATAAGCCTAAACAAACATTAATGGGTTTTTTTTGTAAGTTTGAAATCTTGAAAAATGAAAATTTTGAAAAATATTTAGATTTTCAGGTATTTATATATTCTAAAATTTTTTAAAAAATTTAAAATTTTCCATCATTATATGTATAAATTTTTTCATCATTTTCAACTTTTTGGGTTAGAAAAATTCTTACAACTAATGAAAATTTCATTATCTTGTCTAATGTTCTACTTTTATACAACACTTGTAATTTAATTCTTATAAAAATTATGTGTGAAATATTTTAATTCATTGCAAGTACACGGGTTTAGATATAATTAGTGTGCAAGTACAAGTTTGTTCACATGGATTAGTTTTGTTTGGTGTTTAGTTAAATTGATGTATTTAATTAATGAAACAAGTGATTAAATATCTTTTAAGCAATATCATAGTTTCTCTGTTCCAATTAACTGTTAGGATGTTCTTTAAATACCTCATGCATTATACTTTTTAGAGAGTTCTTTCGTTAACTTTTAATTTATTCATCACTTAGAATATTTAGATTTTAAACTTAGTCTTTTAGTAAATGATTTGAATTTTACATTGAAATACTCTATCCAATGAATTTTACTTCCAAATATTTAATTCTTCTTAAGTTTTAATATTATACACTTCAGTTTGCATAAAATTTACTATTTTGCACAGAAAAAGTATTTAACCCTCGAGATAGCTTATGGGTAAACGTCTTTGCCTTCGAGCTTACTCGAAGGTTGTGCAATAATTGTGAGTTTTAGATGTAAAAATAGTACGATTCGAATTAACTGAAACTTTTAAAAGGTGAGTACTTATATTTTTGGTCTTTTAAAATATTTTAAAACACAACAAACACACAATGCATGAAATACAATACAGTACAAATAACTTGTAAAATTAAAGTGCAACATTCAACATCACAGTAAACCTAAAAAAATATATAATTACCATAACCAAGTTGATAAAGTGGGTGTTTGTAGATTCGAGTGTAAATATAAGGGTAAAGTAAAAATAAAAAAAATGGAAATGGAAAGAACACCTAATGTTTCATTGTAATTTCTTCTTTCGAAACTTACTCAGGTTAGGAACTTTTCTTTGTCTTTACTTCCGGTCCACCAAGTCATTAATCTGGCAGGCCTTCATTTCGACCTTGTAGTGAAATTTTGAGTGGCACTCCATAATTATACCAATGAACAGAAGAGGAAGTAGCCAGTGTCGAGAGTCTCTCCTTCAAGGATACGCTTAAGTTGAGAAAAGAACAACAAATGCACTATGCGAATAGTTGAAGAAGAGGAAGTCGTCAATTTCCTCTTGGAAGAGATGAGTGGGTGGAAGGTGGAAGATGGAGAAGATAGAGAATGCTTTGTGAATGGTGGATGGAGGAAGAAGAAATGGGGGGGTTAATTTCATGGCTACAAGACTGTTTTATAGATGAGAGGAATGACAGTTCACGAGCTAGCAATTAACAATGGCATAATGCACGTCCAGATGTATGAGATCATTTCATGCAAACCACTTCTTTAACTTGTCCGTCCACGTTCTCCATGGTTGAACTCCAGCTAAATTAATGTTTAATTCTGCTATTCTACATAGTTCCTTGCAATTGCTTATCGAATTCTCCTACATATACTTAAAGAGTACTTTTCGTGAAATATATCATATTACAAGAGAAATAATTCATAACATTTAAACTTTAACTATGATTGCAATTGCTATTACATCAATGAAATTCATCGCACAGAACAAATAGGGTATAGGCTCAAAGGTAATCCAGTTTACCCTCGCATAAGTTCTTGAGTAAATGGCTTAACCTTCGGACTTTGCACTTAGATATAAATCACAATTTTTTTCTGTAAATTAATTACTTTATCAGCAACCTAAAAAGTCAATTATCAATCATTCATTTCTTTCTCAATAGGTAATCAACACATTCGTAATTAACGACTCAAAACTTAATTCATGTATTATTAAAGTGAATAAACGTGTATAATGCTCAAGAGTATAATTAACCTTGTAATCATTATAATTCAATATAAAATACAACTAAAACTCATTAAAACACATGAATTAATATCAATAAAATACACACTTTTGAGTCTGAACACCTAACCTCCTTCAAGTATTGTTAAACTCGTAGTTAAAAAAAATGAAATTATATTCAAAATGTTAAAATATAAAATATTTATAAAAAATTTTAAATTAATTTTTTAGAATTTTCACAATATGCATAAATGTTATGAATTTTAAAAATATTATGAATTTTAAAATAAATGTTATGATTAATATTTTTTATTTTCTTATAATTAATATTAGAAATTAAGTAATTTAAATTATATGTAATAATATTTTTAATTCAATTTTAGTGAACAAACATTTATATTTTTAATTCTATTTAATTCTAAGAGATGCACAAATACCCTTGTATTGAATTTATTTTTGTTTAATTCAATTATAATCAAGAAATAAATTTATGTCAATTTATTTTTATCCAATTCTAATGCACAAATGGAACCTAAGAATTAATTTCTTATCATTTCCTATTATTTTCATTTTTTATCAAAAATTGAATTCTTATTATTTCTTTTCATATTATTTTCGTAATCACGAACCCCTTCTAAAAAAAAGGAAGGCAAAAGCTATGATTCATTGTCTTCCATTAAACTTGCCTAGTTGCCTGTCATAGTATTACTTTAATTGGTTAGCCAGACTATCATATATGTCTTGGGCAGGACATGGAATTGGAACAGTAGAGGTGTTAGCAAAGGCAGCTTCAATAGGACTTATGCTTTATTGGTCGAATAATTTATCCAACAAGCAGCAGGAATAAAAACCTCAGAAATTAGGGAACTAAAAGATCGATGTGATTATTATTAAAAACAACGCTGTTTCTGCAAATCCAAAGTAGTAAAAGAAAGCAGGAATAGCAAAGCGCTATTCTTAAAAAGAGCTATTCAAAATATGATTGTAAAGGGCGAAAGTGGTCCAAAGAAACATTATTGGTGACTTCAATAGATTTAAACTAAAGTTCGGTAGGGAAACAAAGTAAAAAATAAGTGTAATGAAGGCTGTGTTTGTTAACGCGATGTGGTGGTTACGTGTGATTTTTAGTTTTTGTATGATTTCGAATGATGAATAATGGATAAAATACGTTTATCAGTTATGATTTAATAATTTTCAAATTTACCTTCAATATTATTTTTAATAACATTTTAAAAAATATATCAAAAAATTATCACCCAGGAGAGAGTCGAGAAATTGACAGCTAGGGATGTGTACTTACAAGGAATCGGGTTAGAGCTAAGTGTGTTGGCTATCGCCTCCCATAAGTGATTTAAACCGTTGTCTAAACATTTATAAGTAAATCTCATAACCTTTAAAAATAGAAGTTCTGCAATCCTCTTACGAAAAATGGAACGTCTGCACATATAATGATGAGATTTACGATACTTTCGTAAATTAATGTGGGTGGTTTTTGATTTTCAATTAATTAATATTGATTAAAAAATATGTAGAGATTGTTGGGATTTGTGTGAACCTTACGGGATAGAGCGTCAGATAAAAAACTGGTGGTTGTAGGCGGCAACTGGATGACTGGGTTGTGGCAGCCGACACATGTGGTTGGGTACAATGCTATTGAGAGGTAGAGGTCATAGAGCTATCAGATGATCAGGTCGTAGGATCAAAGGGGTAGTCGACAGACGATTGGCCGTAGACTAAAGGTCAAAGTGTCTGAGGGTTAAGATGTTTACCCACGAACTGATGTGAGGGTAAAGTAGATTACCCTTGAGCCTTTGCCCTGCTTATTCTGTGTGATTAATTTAATTGATGACTGATTGCATGATCAAAGGGGCAACCAACACATGTGGCCAGATGACAGGTCGCCTGATCAAAGGGGCAGCCGACACATGATTGGCCGTAGATTAAAGGTCATAACGTTACGGCTGGTCGTAGACTAAAGGCCGTAGCGTTACGGCTGACCATAGTGTTACTGTAGGTCATAGAATAAAAGCCGTAGACTAATGGTCATAGAGAAAATAATACTAATCAGAATTTTTAGGCTTTTAACACTAACTTCCCAATAAATTTAGTCTTGTAATGCTAAAACGCCAAATACTGTTTATAATATGTGCACAATAAAAATCACGTGCCTCATTAAAAAATCAATGGCCACAAGCAAGATGGAGCATCATGCGGAAAATTAGTAGTCACAGGCAGCAACCGGCTTATGGGAGGTGACAACCGACACATGTGGCCGTGTAGGATAAACCGTACACATTAAACAATTTAGAAAATATTCGAATAAAAGAGTTAATTTATTTAAAATTGCAATACACAACTTCACATGTCAATAATTATCTTTTCAATATTTTTTATAATATATGAACCTTTATAAGTAAATCTCATAACCTTTAAAAACAGAAGTTCCACAAATCCTCTCTTATGAAAAACGGAACGTCTGTACATATAAGGATGAGATTTACAAAAGTACCATAAATTAATGTGGGTGGTTTTTTATTTTTAATTAATATTGATAAAAAAGATGTAGAGATTATTGGGGTTTGTGTGGAGCCTTACAGGATGGAGCGTTAGGTGAAAAATCAGTAGTTGCAGGCGGCAACCAGATGACCGAGCCATGGCAGCCGACACATGTGGCCAAATAGGATGCTGTTGAGAGGCAAAGGCTGCGGAGCTGCTAGATGATCAAACCGTAGGATCAAAGGGGCAGCTGGCATAGAATTGGCCATAGACTAAAGGCCATAGCATCTGAGGGTTAAGACGTTTCCCCACGAACTGACATGAGCGTAAAGTGGATTACCCTTGAGCCTGTTCGTAGGTAAACGTCTTAACCCTCGGACGCTACGCCTTTAGTCTACGACCAATCTTGTGCTGGTTGCCCCATTGATCTTATGACTCGGTCATCTGGTAGCTCTACAGCCTTTGCCTCTCGACAGCATCCTACCTAGCCACGTGTTGGCTGTCGCCTCCCATAAGTCGGTTGCCGCTTGCGACCACCAATTTTTCATCTGACGCTTTGTCCCGTAAGGCTCCACACAAACCCTAACAATCTCTACATCTTTTTTAATCAATATTAATTAATTAAAAATCAAAAACCACCCACATTAATTTATGGTACTTCCGTAAATCTCATCCTTATATGTACAGACATTCCGTTTTTTGTAAGAGAGGATTTGCAGAACTTTTATTTTTAAAGGTTATGAGATTTACTTATAAAGGTTCATAATTATAAAAAATATTGAGAAGGTAATTATTGACATGTAAAGTTGTGCATTGCAATTTTAAATAAATTAACTCTTTTATTTGAATATTTTTCAAATTGTTTAATGTGTATGATTTATCCTACACAGCCACATGTCAACTATCACCTCTCATAAGCCGGTTGCCGCCTACGACTACTAATTTTCCACATGACACTCCATCTCGCTAGCGACCACCAATTTTTTAATGAGGCACGTGATTTTTATTGTGCACGTATTGTAAACAGTATTCGACGTTTTAGCATTACAAGTTTGAATTTATTGGGAAGTTAGCATTAAAAGCCTAAAAATTCTAATCAGTATTATTTTCTCTACAGCTATTAGTTTACGGTCTGCAGTAACACTACGACATTAGTGATGTTGTTTGCATCTCATTGACATTGGTTAAAATTGTCCGGATGCATGCAACATCATCTCTTACATCTGCTCTTCCTCTTTTAGTCCTCCTCTTAGACGGGGAGTTCACTTCTGTCGTATGTGAATGCCCTCCCTCTTGACAAGTTAGAGTGGTATTTGATGGACCTAATGGTGGTTCATCTGAAATATTCATGATTGTTAGTATATTTCAAACATCAAAATTGTGAAAATCATTTCATGAACACATATATTTCAATTATTGTATAAAATATACCAACAAGATTGTATGAATTAGAAGCGCTGCCATAAAGTGTTTCACGTCGCTACGACACCCTAGGGGGGCTTTGCTCTGAAAACATACACATCTCCCTTGTGGCACACGTACCTTCAAACAATCTTTCTAATCAATCAGAAAATTTCAATCTAGTCTTCTGAACCTCTCACATTGTGGTTCACACTGTTATCACAATATTCAAATGTCACTAAGAAAAATACAAACATTAAAAAACAAAGCATGATATGTTACATGTTAATAACATATATAAAAGTACATCCCAATTTAAACATCTCTCACCATTCATCACTTCCTCCATCCCAAGTTTCTGTAATTGCATCATATCCAATACCCATTTGGTTTGACAATACTTTTCATAGCTACCAATCTTTTCTCAACTTTTCAAACTTATTTTTAAGTTAAATTCGTATTCTCTTTATGTGTATTTGTACCTCAAATACTTTAACTACTCATAACCTTTCTTGTTAAAATGAACACCTGGCTTGTAACCCATAGAAGCAACATCAAGACAAATATCAATAAAAGTTGATACCAAATTGTCATCCCAATCAATGCGTTGAGATGTAAGGGGTGGTTGACTTGGCTGTGCACCAACCTCTGTTCTTCTAGCTGAACTTGTATCTGTATCTGTACTAGTAGGTGTACTTGTACCAGTACGTGTACCTTGTTCCTTGGAAAAATAAGCAATATACTAAGAGTAGTCCCATCCAGAACTATTCAAATGTGATTATCAAGTAAATCATTAAAAATGAAAACAGGTAAAAAGTATGTAACATCCCAGAATTTATATAAAATGTGCACCATTCCATGATCCACAATAAATTCATTAAAATTTTGTAACATCCCACAATTGTTTAACGACAAATATAACATTCAACTATTTGTAACATGAACTACAAAAGATAAGCGAAAAGTATAATTTGTATAATACATAAAGTGAAAATGAAAATATGTAAATTATGATGTCTCTCACAAATTCATTATTTCATTCCTAATTATATCTCGTACATGTGTCATTACATTGTCATCGTACATTCTAACCGATCGACACTCTTCTAAATTATAATGTTCTTCAATGTGTACAGTTCTTCCTTGTTTTTTCAATGCATCAAAATCCACATTTGATTATTGCTCAATGATAAAGTTATGTAAAGTCATACAAGTAAGTACCAATTTCACTTGTGTATCATAATCAAATAGTGGCATTAAGTTTAGTATATTTCATCTTTTCTTCAAAATTCCAAATGCCCTCTTGATCACATTTTTCAAAGATGAGTGCAAGTAGTTAAAATTCTCTTTTAGACCTTTAGGTTGAGATTGTTGAAACTCAGGTAAATGATGTCTTATTATTTTGTATAAGGTAAGAAATCATTTGCAGTTCAGATAACTAGAATCTACAATATAATATTTTCCTGTACAAAACTCAAGTAGTGAAGATGTGAAGTACGTTTTCAGGCATAACATGAGGTAGAATTGACAAGATAGTTGATATTTATGTAATAAGTAGTGTGTAAATAAAGCAAACTTGGTGGTGGAAAGGGAAAGTGATATTGGCGATTTGACATTGCAAGCTTCAAAACTCTATAATCATGTGCAATATCGTCCCACCCAACTGATGCAAAACTAAAGCGCATGTTGAAGTCACAAACACCTAATACACTTTGTGTGGTCCGCTTTGCATCTCGGCCACAATGATATGTAATATGTTGGGATTTTAGGACAACACAGTGAATGTGGGTTCCATCAAGAGCTCCAATTGCGTTGTAGAAAAATGACATGAACCTTTCATTATTTTTTAAGAACTGTGGTGTATCTATCAATGATTCCTTTGGTAGAATCACATTAGGCATCTACGCTATTATAACATCCAATATTTTGTAAATATATTTATTAATTGTTTGTCTAGAGTGTTAGAGGCTACCTGCATCATTCTATTTTTGCTTCTATATGCATATGTTTCCAAAAATATTTTGACTTGTTCTTCAACATTCACCAAACGACTATCAGTTAGGAGAGTATGTTCTTTTAGAATGGAATATAATCTCTTAAATGTATCTAGCATTATTCAATATGTGTCAAAACAAACTCTCCAATGTCTATTTAACATATTCGACATCATTTCACCACCAGTGTATCCAACATTATACATTGTAGTCTGTGCTAGATATGCTAAATTAAGCAAGTGGAGTATTTGTGTTTCAAAACGAAGCATCAACTGAATTGGATCATTAAGATCTAAGTCAAGAAAGTCCCCATAACTATCTAAAAACCAAGAAAATTAGCAAAAAATTACAAACATTCATTACTAATGAAATAAAAGTAGTAGAGTAATATGAGATAATCCTAGAAAAAGTTAATCTGAGACTATAAACAACAATAAATATGGTCTATCTATCTTTAAAAAGCAATGAAATAGATGTAATATTTTATTATTTTTTTAATGTAATCAGATAGAAGTAAAATTACAAGCATAATCAGACATTCATTACTAATATCTGTAATACAAAATTACGAAAAACTTTAACATTTACCTATGAGAAAAATAAAATGAAAATGGTAAAGTAAAAATGATGTATTTACAGTATTCACGGTAAAAATCACAAGTAAATTTACAAACTTCACTGAAAAAATAAAATACAAATTTATTACTAAAAAATTTCAATATTCATCGTAAAATTACAATCTTCACTAAAAAAAATTTTTAGAAATTTCTGAAAGGTAATCCCATAAGTTCGAATGCAAGTATTACCCTCTTTGAATGATCATAAAACTAATGGAATACTTACTTGTTTGGGTCCATGATGAGGGGCAAATCGGGTGGTTTGGGTGGTCGTGGTGGGAGGAGGGGTGGATCAAGGGCAGTAGACTGTCACTGTGACAAGAGGGGTGGATCGGGCATGGGGGGAGGGGCTGTTTAGGCGTGGGAGGAGGGGCGGATTAGGCGTGAGAGGAGGTGTGTGTGGGAGGAGGGGCAGATCAAACACGGGAGGAGGCGCGTGCGGGAGGAGGGGCAGATTAGGTGCGAAAGGAAGGGCAGACTGGCAGCGGTGGAGCTAAAGCAGTGTAGAGACTCATTTTTTGGGAAAAAGGGATGAGGGTATTATCAAAATTTTACATATAATGACTACAGTAAAAGAAATTATTGTATTATCCTATTTTACTTTAATTACTATACACAACCAACTATGTACAATAAATATCTTATCTCATCTTGTTAACAAACACAGCTATGATCGATGTGATTATTATTAAAAACAATGTTGTTCTGCAAATCCAAAGTGGTAAAAGAAAGAAGGAATAGCAAAGTGCTATTCTTAAAAAGAGCTATTCAAAATATGATTGTAAAGGGCGAAAGTGGTGAGAGAATGAACGTCCAAAGAAACATTATTGGTGACTTCAATAGAATTAAACTAAAGTTTAGTAGGGAAATGAACTAAAAAATAAGTGTAACTAAGATTCAATATCCTGACTGCAAAGAGAACAAATTTTGTTGCCATTCTAGCTCCTCAAAGAAACATTTTCCCTGATAAGAATTTTATATTTGGATAACAAGTATTAGTGTCTATTTGTACATGTAGAAATAATATTAAAAAAAATAACAAGAATTTAAAAATCGATGAGAAATGGAAATAACGAGAATTGATAGGAAAATATTCAAAAAATGTGACTTTGAATATCGGTGTAAAATGAGATATTAGAAGTCATGACGAGGTTGATAACTTCTACATAAATTTAGTAGTTGATTTTTTGTATATTCAAAGTAGAGGGCATTGAAAATAGATATCAAAAAATCATGTTTTATTTTTATACGTTGAAAAATCACAAAAATTTAATATCTTATCATTTTTTATTGACACAAATATCATTTAAAATTTGGTCAATGAAAATAACTTTTTTATAATTTTTTTCTCAACATTTTCTAATACACAAGTACCCTTTTAAATTTCCAGATTACAAAGATGATTACAAAGATGAAACCTAATCTCAACATTGTCTAGTTTGTTACTATTTTATCTGATTTATGTGTTTTTGAAACTTTAATTTATTATATATTTCCCTTTTTATAAGATCTTAGTTCAATCTCTTCTATTTTATAGTATTTTTATGATTTGCAGACACCTACATCTCTAGTAAATAAGATTAAGGTATGAATTTTAAAAAAAACAAAAATTTTAATGATCTCTACGCTGAGTTGATTGATGTCCCATAGTCGATTCAATTTCACCTGCCTGAACTTATATACGTAGTCATTATTGCATAAGTATTCATGTATAAATTTTTATTTTATAATTTATTATATAATTTTAACAACGTTCGTAAAATTACTTTTAACTTTCAACCGTATTTGATAAAACTGTAATTAAAATTAAAGTTTGCAAGAAGTACGTCTCGAAAAATTTTATGGGACATCAATCGATCATCTTTTACTCGTAATTGCGAATCACAATGCTTACATCCAACGTAAATAATAAATACCCTCCTCATACCACAAATCAAAACAAAGAAGTTACCTAAAACCTAATTAGCGGATTGTTTCAATTGAGATCTCCCCAGAAGTACGTTTCGAATTCCATGAAAATGAATAAAATAGATTAGATGCAGAATTTTCTGACAAATTTAGGATTTATAAATCTTAAATCAGAGAAGAAAAAATTTCAATCGTTTCACCTTTTCAGATCATGATCTCACCTCAACCCACAAAAAAAAGAGAAGAGAAAGGAAGGAGTGAAGAAACTGAAATACAAGGATTGCTGAAAGTGGCACAATTGGAGTCCTTTTTTTGCAACCCCTGTAGATTTTATATATGAATGGTTTGTTATAGTCATATGAGTGATTTTGTTAAATTGCTAAAAGAAATTTTAACGAAGATATTTACTTATGTAATATCAAGACTATTTGGGCTCCTGGATATCATATGGGCCTTGTCCTCGAACTCCGTCAATATCTTCCGCAAGAAAAATATACTTGCAGCATAAAATTCAAATTACGTTAAATTTTATTAAAAATTCTATACAATTCTAAGCAGTGTTCATTTTGTTTCTAAGGAATGGTTTGGTAATAAAATGTTTCAATTTTAAATATTGTAAAGAGTTGAAAGTTAATTTTTCTTATTAAACGAAACTAAATTTTACAGTAAATTAGTAAATAAAAACTTACATGTAAAAATTTGTGTGATGATAAAGATACATGAAAATTTAAATAAAATTAGAGTTAAAGTTGAAAGATCATATCATAAGTAATATACATGACGAAAAATTATGATCAGTGGATCTACTTGTTTTACGTACCTTGAATAACTAAATATCAACGGTTGATCTTTTTCATTTATCAAGAACATGAATAGTTTTTACATTGAAATCATAAGTTACCAAAATATTTAGTGACAATTTTTAAATCTTCCTATTTCCAAACCATACAATTTTTCTTTATAAACTAAAGTTTTACACATAAATATACCATCAATGGAGCTAATGCAATTCTGGTAAATCATATAAAAAGAAGAATTTCAATACAATGCACTATCTTCTATCACAATATTTTTTATAAGGAAATTTATTTACCTAAAGTACAAAAAACATGAGAATCATTTTGAATTCTATCTAGAGCTGATGAAAGAGACTTAATTAGAAGTATATAACTTCGTTATATAATACATCATTTATGATAAGTTAAAATTCAACAAATTTAATCTGATCAGGTCATTTAGTGGAGTCAAAAACTAACGTTACTTTGAGTCAATTTCTAATGATTGTCCGAAACCTTCGATTGGAAGTAACTCACTTTTTACATCTCTAAGGGATAATAACAAAGTACTTTAACTTTGAATATTATAAAAAGTTAAAAATTAAGTTCAATTATTAAACAAAATTGAACTTCAAAAAAAGTTACGAAATAAAAACTTATACATAAATATTTATACAGTAATACATAAAAATTTGTATAAAATTCACTGTACAGAACTCTCTCCATGACTTGTTATTAATTGTAAGAGTCCTTGGTGCGAGTAACACCACAAGTTTTTGCTGTATTCTCATGGGAGCACAAAAGAAAAAAAAGACTGGATGTTCCAGAACTTTGCAGAGAGCCCTCAACTCCAGAGTCATACCAAACCAAGCATGGTTCTATGACAGGCTTCAATATATACCCACTCGTTCATCATCTTTAATTTATGTAATGGATTATTTTACACCTCTCGATTTATTCAATGCAAATTCTTCCACATCAATTTAGCAGCTCCTCATTTGTTGAAGTTCGCTCGAAGACTTTTTTATCCTACAGCTCCAAGGCAAAATTTTGCATTCCAGGAAGACAACCCTGCGGCATCCCCTGGCATCGTCAATCGAGAGGATCCTCTGATGTCCTCAATGTTACTCTTTCCCTATGATCCCTTAACTATTTTCTGTTCACCTGGTGCATTCGGTGCAACGAATTCTTTGGCACCATGCCCTGACTTGTATTCAGAATGCGGCGGTTCACTGGGCGCAAGCTTCTCATCGCCAGAATTTTCACCAATATCTTCCGATTCTTCGACAGATGCTTTCAACCTCGTTTCTGAATTCGTCGCAACTCCAGAATCAAATTGTAAGAAATTAGCACAAGAATCACCCAAAGTTGGCATCTTATTCGCAGCATTCAGTTTGGGAGCAGATATGAAGGTCGTCAGCCTTTGCCTTAACATTGGGGCGACCTTAACGTCGGAAGTTAAAGGCAACAATGAGGGAACAACACCTTTCCTCTCCAGCAACATAAATGATTCCAAAACACAGTGAGATATTGAATCATTCCTACTGGGCTCGTAGTTGTCCACCACAAGAAACAAGAACTCGATCAAGGTGTTGGTCAGTTCGGCGTACTTTGGTAAAGAATGCACCATCAGCAAAATTGCAGGTTCGATGTTCATGATGTTATCCACCTTCTCATCGAAGAAGAGCCAATCGTAGAACAATGCAAGCTTTGCGTTAGCCTCCAAGTAGTTCTTCTTGCAGCATTTCAAAAGCCAACCGATCAAAGCCCACCTGGAGTAGACATCCGACTGTATGATCTCCTTGGACGGGTGGTGTGCGCAACACACAAAACGTATCAAGTCGACGATCACCGTCTCCTGCTCCGGCCTGCACAAGAACTTCTTACCGAACCACTCCAGGTATCGTGTCTGGGAGCCCCATCTCACATGAGTGAGAAGGAACCTCAACCGAGTCTCCATCTCTACGCCGACCCTTAGCAAGAAATAGCGAGCTGGGGTCCTAGTCCGGTACAACTGCCCAATACCACCAAATCCCTCGACGCCAAACACGGCAGGACTGCACAACAAATCCGTCCACACATCTCCCAACTCCGGCAAAAAGACGACATCTTGCAACAGCCTGACGAGATCCCTGCCAATCCCCCAACACAGTGCGAACTCCTCCCGCAGCGCCCTCACGCAGAACGCGACCTCAAGCCTCTTCAGCACCTCCAGATCCCCGCCTCGGCTCAACCTCCAGTGGTCGGATAGCAACCGCAGGAACACAAACACACCACTTGGCAGCACCCCCGGCGTCTCCACCGTCCACTTCCACTTCTCCAGAAGAACCCTTGCCATCTCCGCCGCGAGCCATAGATTCTGCCCCGAGAAGTCACCGGATTCTATCCTCCTCAACAGAGCGACGACGAGGTCGCCAGCACCGATGGCAGCGACGTCGATGAGGGCGGAGAGGATGGAGAGCAGTTGGACGCGGGGGCGAGGAAGGAGGGAGGGATAGAGGCGGGTGGTGATGCGGGTGAGGGTGGTGGTGAAGAGGCGGTAGCCGTCGAGGACGGTGGCGTGGAGGTGGACGAGGTGGACGCGGGCGTGGGGTTGGGTGAGGATGGCATAGGCGAGGGCGAGGGTTAGGGTTTCGTAGTGGGCGGGATCGGGAATTCGGAGGGAGAAGGGCGGGGTGAGGTCGGAGTGCAGGAGGGAGAAGGACTGATGGAGGGAGGAGAGGAGAGGATGGGGGGATTCGTGGGGTAGGAGGTGGACCATGGCGGCGGAGGAGTCCGCCGTCGAGCTTTCCATGGCCGGACCTTGCACCGGCCACGGAGATTCCGGTGAACGATCCGGGCGGGGAAGCCTGGAAGGCGAATATATTCACGACATAATTTTTTTAAAATAATAATTTTAATATCGACAATAAAAAATGAAAATTTAAACTTTAACTTAAAATTTATTTTTTAATAAACATTAAATTATTTATAATATTTTTTAATTATATTTACGTAACGATATAAAGTAAATTAATAAATAATAATAAGATATATAATAAATTATAAAACAAATTTTTTAAAAAAAATATACCGCCCTTGCTTGACACGGTTCCATTAATGGTGATCGGGTCTGATCATAGTCAAATACCACGGCTCATTAATGGATGTTTCGAGAAGATTTTTATCATGGTCAGTAGTTAATCAAAAGTTAGATATAATTAAAGTTAAAAATAATATAATAAATAAAGTTAAGTTATTATTTATATATTAAGATTTATGTGATGATAATGATAAATAAAAATTAGAAATAAATTAAACCTTTATTTATTATATTAATTTTTCATAAACTTCTATGTATTATTATCATTATATAAATTTTTATTTTATAATTTATTATATAACTCTAATTTTATTTATTTTATTATTCTTAATTTTAACTTATCGTACTATTGTTTCGTTTGAAAATATGATTTAAAAATTATCATTGTAATTAAAAAATGTAAAATAATTTTTTTTTACTTCAAATATTATTTCAACTTTTTTTATAAAAAACTCCAAATTCTATAATAAACGACTCCACGCAACCAAAGAACTTTGCGGCGACCGGCGAAAAGAAAAGGAGAGAAAAAAAAAAAAACGGCTAGCGTGGGTTCTAAAGAGCACATCGCCGCCATTGCGGCGCAGATGGTTTCCACGGTCAGCGTTTCGCAGACCATGGCCTCTCGCTTCGCCTGGAAGAGACCGTTTCCGGTTCCGGAGCTGCTCTCCCCAGCGTCCAACATCTGACAGCCGCGTGGGAATGGCAGTACACCGCGCCGCAGTTACTTTCCTCCGGCCGAGTTCAAAACCATGTACTGCTTCTCTTCTTATATATAGCCCATCAAGGGACCGACCCTCCCACCACAGACCTCTTACTGTCTATTCCACAGCTAGATCACTTCATTTCGACGGCCGCCGATGAGCGTGGAGGTCCTGGACGGCGCCACCATTCGCAGATTCGTGGAGGACGACGCCGCCTTCAACGGGTCGATGGAGAGTCGCTTCGCAAGCCTCGACACCAACCGAGACGGCCTGCTGTCCTTCTCCGAGCTGGCCGGAGAGCTGAGGAGCCTCAGGGTGCTGGAGACGCACTTCGGGGTGGACGACGAGGTCAAGCCCAGCCGCGAGGAGCTGCTCCGCGTCTACCACTCCCTCTTCCGCCAGTTCGACCACGACGGCAACGGCGCGGTGGACCTGGAAGAGTTCAGGTCCGAGACCAAGAGGATGATGCTGGCCGTGGCCAACGGCATCGGCTTCCTGCCCGTCCAGATGGCGCTGGAGGAGGACAGCTTCCTCAAGACCGCCGTCGATTGGGAGGCCGCCAACCTCAACCTCAACCTCCGCGCTTGACATCTCTGCCTTTCGACCATGACGCCGCAATAGCTAAATAAAAATATTTCATGCAGTATCGTTTATTTTAGATAAATAATTTTAAGATTTTTTTTTTTACTTTTAAATTTTTTTTAAGTATTTTTACCTTTCCGATGATATATAAATTTTTTAATTTATTTTTTTATCATTAAAATTACTTTTTTTTATCATTTCATCTCAAAATTATTCTCTTAACGATTTTTTTTACCTTTAGAAGTTAAAAAAAACACTAGGATTAAAAAAAAAAAATTTGATAATAAAAATAATATATAAAAAATGTATATATTATCGTTAAATTAAAAGTATTTTTAAAAATTGGAAAAAGAAAAAGTAAATGATGTCGACCCAGACCGTGATTAAAAAAGAAGAAGGAATATCGCAGTCTTGGTTAATTAAGTTAATCATAGCAAATTTCAAATTGCTCGTTTGATAAATTACATTTTTAAATAAATCTTATTCAATCCTTCGGCTGAGGATCGCACTCGCATCGCATGCATTCACCCAACCATCCAAGCTTCCCAATTAAAGCTTTTCTCTGGATCAAAAGGAGAAGCCAGATTTAGAACGTTCGGAAAAGTGCTGCCTTTGGTGGAATTCACGATGAGCAAATCAAGCAAGACGTCTTACAGCAGCTAATAATGATGTGTGTATTTTAAGATGGGCTTCCATGTACTGCCTAATCCCAAAACACCACCTCTTCCTTGCTTTCGATATTCCATGAATGAAAGAAGGAGAAATGGTCAAAGGGCTGCTTCCCTCCACCAATTCCCTTCCGCCCCTGGCGCGATCGCCACCTCTGCTCTCCCCGCCCCATCTAAAGTTGCGGCCATCACGATCTCTCCACCCCTCCCTTTCTCGCATTTGAATATCACAGCCAGATTCCCACCTGATGCAAGAGAAGGGAGGTGGGACGGAGGAACAGTAACAACACCCATCTCTTCTTCTTCTTCTTCTTCACCCACATTCTCCGTTAGGTTTTGGCCCTCCTCCTCTTCTCCCCTGTTCTGCCTTTTCGGCTCTTGGGTTCGCTTGGTTTGGTTTGTTCTGTTTTGACCTCTTTCTGATTTGACCGTTGGTGGGTGCTCTGTCTTTTTGTCCGATACCTCTTCTTTTCTGCGCTGGAAAGAGAAGGAGGGTTCTTCCTTTCGTTCAGGGATTCGCTTCTTCTGTTTGTTCCAAGGACATGGGTCTCAATGAGGGGGAGGATGGCGCACGCAGAGAGGAAGGGCGCAAGAATGGCGAAGCCGGGGAGGAAAAGAACGAGCTGGACGGGCAGATGAGCGAGGCTTCTCTGAATGGAGTTGAGGACGAAGAGGACGACGAAGACGGCAAGGATCCCAAGAACATTGATGTCGGGCCGCAGGTCAGCCTCAAGGATCAGCTGGAGAAAGACAAGGTCGGATGCCCTTTTTTCTTAATTTGTTGCTTCTGCCTTCTCTTTTACTCGGCCATGGAGTACTTACAAATTCAAGTATCCGTAGGATGACGAGAGCCTGCGGAGGTGGAAGGAACAACTTCTGGGACGTGTGGATTTGGAAAATGTGGGAGGTGATCAATTAATAACACCCTGAACTTTACGCTTTCCAGTTGAGCGATGCTGTCATGTGGTTCTCAGTTCGCACAGCTTTCATGAACATGTCTATTCATGAACAGATCCTTCTCATTTTAACAGAGCACTTCATGCGTAGAATGAGATTCAAGGATTCATGTCTCATTCTTTCTGTAATTTTGTGTTCTTGGTGGACTACTCTCATTGTCCCAGAAACTTTGGATCCAGAGGTTAAGATTTTGGGAGTCTCGATCTTATCTCCTGGTAGACCAGACATTATTCTTCCAATACCTCCAGTTCCCAATTCCAAGGGCGCGTGGTTTTCTCTAAAGGAAGGCAGCCACTACAGACTCAAGTTCTCATTCTCTGTAAGCAACAACATTGTCTGCGGACTGAGATACACCAACGCTGTTTGGAAAACTGGTATCAAAGGTAACAAGCTTCCTCCATCCGGTAAAGTGAGATTTGAGGGAAAATTTTGATATTTATTTGCACATGCTTTTGATTGACATTTGCTTCCATTTAGGAATGGATCTTGTATTTGATTGTAATCTTACCATAAACCTGATGAGATGTTGTCTCAGTTGATAGTGCAAAGGAAATGCTTGGTACCTTTAGTCCTCAGGCAGAGGCTTATGTGCATGAGATGGCTGAGGAGACAACACCATCTGGTATGTTTGCAAGGGGATCATACTCGGCTAGAACAAGGGTAAGTCCATGGCAAATTGCAAGTAATCCTGTTGTTGTTGGCTACTAGAATGGATAAAAACATCTGTTGCGTGAAAATGCAATCAATGCATTCCTGTTGGCCAGTGACAGGCAAAAAATTAGACGGCAAGAGGCAAATTTTCTTGAGGAAAAAATGTTGCCTTCTACAATGACAACCTTATAAAAGCATACTAGTTTAGATATGCAAATTTCTCCTTTTTTGCTAATTTCATCCACCAGGGTGGTAATTTAATTAATGGTTTTGATAAAACATGTCATCAGTTCACTGACGATGATGGAAAGTGTTACCTGGAAATCAACTACACTTTTGATATACGAAAAGAGTGGCTGTCGACGACAAGCTGAAATTATTTATTCTCTTTCTGGAGACGTGAGAGGGTGATTGTTCATCAAATCTGATAATGCATGAGATGGTCTTGCGATGATTCTACTTGCTTTACCAGTTGCCTGTAAATTCACTGGAGCCATGGAGGTGAAGGAGCCTGAAGAGACGTGTTGCATTTTGCCTTTTCTTTAGCTTCATTTCTGCTACCAGGAGATCCATTTGTGCACCAGCTATATGAATGAATAACTCTGTAGGCCGAATTGATAAATATCTCCCTTTGTAATTTAAGTTAAGCTCTTTAATTGTACTTGTGCTGTTTTTCCTTTTATTTTTGATTTGAGGTTTGGATGTCAGTCCTATTAATAGTCACTTGATGCCCAGTGGAACATGATTTTAAATTTCCGTTATTTTAAAAGGAAGTTGTTTGTTTTTTAATTTTTTTTTTTAAAGGAAGTTGTTTGTACCTGCTATGTTGATACTGTTTCTTTCCTACATCAAGCATCTCTCTCTGTTTCAGTCATGTGCAATGTCAGAAGAATGCTCCTGGCCATCTAGTGATTTTGTTGGTTGTATTACTATAAGTTGCTAATTAATTCAATTTTGTTATTCAGAAATACATCTGACGATTGTGCTTGTGTTGTCGGCTTCCAAGAAAACTCTGAAACTGTTCCAAATGCTATTTTGGTAATATTTTGCTTAGGTTCTCATTTTGATATTCCTCTCAAAATGGGTAGAAGACTAATTTTGTTATTCACCATTGTTACCCAAACTGCGATTTTACTTCTAAGCTTTGGTGTGATATGAAGAGTAGAAGACTCATATGGTGTGAAATGATATATATTCAAACTTTAAATGGAAATATGAAGGTAAAAGTGAGGAGTAGACATTCTACTGTGGGAGCAATAAGGTTTACCAAAGTAAGGATGGGTTTGGATTGTACACTGTGTTTCAAATCATCCCTTAAATCTATTACAAGAATTAATTTCATCCACAGTTATATGGTTCGAATTCTACTCTAATTTTGTGCTAGAAAAGTATAAGCTAGAAATAAACCTGAGAAATAGAAGAGAAAAGAAGTAATTTTGGGCATGGTAGAAAATTAAGACATTCAGAAACAAAAATTCTGAAAATTCAGAAATTTTAAAGCTGTGTATACAATAGAAAAAAGTTAAGAAAATCTATTTAAAAGCTATTTGTGTACAATAAGAAAAGTCAGGAAAATCTTTTAAATGAAAACTTAATACAAAAAGTTTATTGATGTTGCAAATATTTAAGACTACCCATGTTGTAAAAACTTTAATAGTTAAAACAACACATTGAAAATCACTTGAGGTAGGTATATAAGTCGTGCATAACATGATTTTATTATAGCAGTGACATATACACAAGTAAGAACTTGGCATGACAGTCAGCTTAATGATAATTCAAGAAAATCTTGTTTTGACTATTATCGAATACCATATAGAAAATGATGGTAGATGATGGTACAATATAGGCACTAGATGTGTGGAACATTGTTTTATATGTCATAATGTAGACTGGGGAGAAATTCACAGTGGAGCTATTTTCATGACAAAGTTGGATGTATGCAACAAATATCTTCATTAGACGTCATGTATAGTACCAGAAGATCATGTTACCAACAAACTGAGAGAGAACCATTCCGAAAAATGTAAGCATGTTTCAGGTTGAGAGATTAAAAATGCTACATTGAACTTGACAGATACATCTTGAGAGATAACATTTAACCTTCCTGATCCAGAACAATGATACTAAAATACCAAGCAAACAAGCCGTGCTATAGTGCAATACTACAGAAATAAGGTCAACAAAAGCATACTCAGTGTATTAGAATTTTAACATTCATTCAGAAACAACAATTCCATGGAAACCAAACAAATTATTCTTCTGTTCAATAATACCTGAGGTAAGCAACAGCACAAACCTTCAATCTAATTAAACAAAAATTTAAAACTTCCTGGTCTCATAAACGACAACAGATTTGGGGCAACTCAGTCGAACAAACTGAAACCCATATCCTCGTCGGACTCTTCTTTTTCCTCCACCTTCTCTTCCTTCTTATCCTCTGCAGCAGCCGGTGCTGCAGCTCCACCAGAGACAGGTGCTGCAACGGCGGCAGCACCACCTCCCGATGGCACTGATGCTAGCTTTTCCCTCCCAGCGGCAACTAGTTCAGTAATATCCTTTCCCTTGATTTGGGAAAACAGCAATTCAAGCCTGTCGTCTTCTGCTTCAGCCCCAACTGAGCTAAGAATCTTTTTGACATCAGCACTTGAGGGACAGCTGTTCCCGCCCAGCACAGCAAGCAAATATGCAGCAATAACCTTCATCCTGCACGTAGGGGAGTGACGTCGGAGGAACCACACGTTCGGGTGCTGAACGCAGAGTGTTCTCGGGCGTTCGACGGTGAGAACGGTGCTTCGGCGAGGAGGGGTGTCGAAAATAGCAAAGCACAACTGCGCACCAATACGCACGGACGGAGGACGAGATTGACGACCTGCGGGCGAGAACGGCGGAGCCCTAGAGGAGGAAGAAGGAGAACGGCGAGGACGGGTTCTAGGGTGCGGAACCGTTTCTAACCTATTAAATCAATGTTATATATTAAATAAGGTTAATTACAAGTTACAGCAATCAGAATCAATCTGTACCGTCAGATGACAGACGGTGGATATAGAAGGTAATTGATTAAATGTAAATACACGAAATGAAATGTACATGGAAGAAGGGGCAAAAGGCAAATGCGGAATATTAAGTGCCGGCAACTTTGATCTGCATCTTCAACACCCGCCCGCAAGCTTTATTAGGAATTACGTTCCGATGTGAAGCTTGTTCTTCAGATAGAATATTTTTATGAAAATATTTGTTGTCTAATCTTCTGAAGATCTGTATTCAACTTCTAGCTGTCTTAGATTCATCTTCTCACGTACATAGTGGAAGTTCACCTTTATGTGCTTCGTTCTAATATGGAACACAGAGTTAGAGGTAAGTGATAAAGTAGAAGAATTGTCACATAAAATTTTTAGAATAGTATTGATTGGAATTTTTAATTCCTTGAAGAGATTGAGAATCCAGTAAATTTCTATAGTGGTACGTGCGGTATTCTGCTTCTGTTGACGATCTAGTTACAGTGAGTTGTTTCTTTGCGCTCCAGGATATGAGGTTGTTCCTTAGAAAAATGCAGTAACCACCGAATGACCTGCGATCACATGGAGATCCAATGTAGTCAGTGTCACTAAAGACAGTAATAGTTAATGAACTTGAAGTATATATATGTGACTCGTTCGCTGTCCCTTTCAGAAATCGTAGGATCTTTGTAACAGTAACTATATGATTTTCAGTTGATTTTTGAAGGAACTGACATACCTGATTTATACTAAAAACAATGTCAAGCCTAGTTAGAGTGATGTATTGAAGAGCACCAACCAGTTGCCTGTACTCAATGAGTCTTCAAGATACTTACCACCATTTTTATCAATTTTCTTAAGTGAGGTAGGAGTGCTGGCAGGTTTACAATTCAGCATGTCTGCCCTTCTCAACAATTTTTCAAAGTAATTTGTTTGATTCATAGTTAAGTAATTGTGACCAATATTTATGGAAATGCCAAGAAAATATAATAACATGCCCAGATCTTTCATATTAAAGTGATTTCCAAGACATTCAATAGTATAATTAATAAATTCATTATCTGATCATGTGATTATGATATCATCAACATAAATTAAAGTGTAAGCAATAATTCCATTATCAGTATACACAAACAAAGATACATCAGAAAAGGATGTACTATATCCAATCTCATGCAAAACAAAGGAGAATTTGTCATACCAAGCTCGAGGAGCTTGGCGAAGACCATAGATTGCTTTCTTCATTTTACAAACATAATGGGGTGTATTCTTATCTTTATATCCAGGAGGTTGACATATTTAAATGTACTCCTTTAAGTCACTATAAAGAAAAGCACATTCAACGTATAGTTGTCTCAATTTCCATCTTTTATTTATGGCTATGGTAAGAATTATTGTAATGGTGTTGTGCTTTAAAACAAGACTGAATGTTTCCAAATGATCTATACCTGACCGTTGAAGATAGCCTTTAACTACTAATCGGGCTTTGTTCCTCGTGATGGAGCCATCTGTATCCTTCTTTAATTTATAAACTCATTTGCAATCAATAAGATTCATACTTGATTGACGGGGAACAAGGTCCCTGGTGTTTTGTTTGATTAAGGAGTTGAATTCACAATCCATGGCTTCTCTCCAAACTTGCTCCTTGCAGGCTTGGCTGTAACATTCAGGTTCTTTGAAACTATCAGTTAAAGCACTAAAACAAAATTTAGACGTTAATACCTTTCTTTTGGATATCCCAGATTTTGCTCTGGTCTACATGTGATGACTGTTTATGGGTATGATACTATTGATTTCAGTCCCATCTTGACCTGCCAATTCTTCTCTACTTTTATTTCCATCTGATTCTTCCTGGGATTGGTCTTCAGTCTGGTTATCTTGAGATTCGTTCAGACTGCTTCCGGTGTCATTACCTTGAATTTCTTCAGGTTGGGCATTCTCATTTCCACTAGTTTTATCATCTTTGGAGTAGGTGTCATGATCTGAGCATCTCATGTCTTCACTGAGCTTGCTAACCTGCAAATCATCTTTTCTACAAGGCATCAACCAATTTCCTCCCCAGCTGTTATTATTCTCAGATATTTTATCATTGTTTGTGTGCTTTCTCATGATATCATTATAAAGAAAAATATTATCAAAGAAGACTACACGTCTAGAGATATAGATACGTTTGGAAATTGGCTCATAGCATTTGAATCCTTTATGATGAGTACTATATCCAACAAAAACACATTCCTTGGATTTATTTTCTAATTTGTCTGAATTGTAAGGTTTCTGCCAAGGGAAGCATAAACTTCCAAAAGAATGAAGATGAGTGTGGTCGGGTCTTCTAGAAAATAAGATTTCATAAGAAGATTTAGAAGAATCAATAGACATTCTATTAATTAAATATACAGCTGTATGAAAAGATTCAAACCAAAATTTATTAGGTAAAGAAGAACAATGTAATAAAGACAAATCAGTTTTAACTACATGCCCATGTTTCCTTTCAGTTGCTTCATTTTGTTCAGAAGTGTGTTGATAAGTCATTTGATGTAATATTTCATTATTCTTAAGAAAGTTAGTGAAATTGTGTGAAATAAACTCACCACCCCCATTAGATCTAAAAATTTTAATTTTCTTATTAAGGAGATTCTCAATAAATAACTTAAACTAAACAAAAATATCACAAGACTCAAATTTCCTAACAAAGGGAAAAATCCAATTGTAGAAATTATCCACAAAAATTATATAATATCTGAAATTAAACACGGATTCAGCGAAGGACCCCATACGCCACAATGTATGATTTCCAATACATCAGTAGATTTGTTTGTCGAAGAATCAAATGGCAGTATATGATGTTTACCGACTTGACAAGAAATGATTATAGAACTATGATTATCAACTTTATCATTGTCATGATACATTTTGTTTTGAATTTGGACAGAGGGATAACCAAGTTGTGATGTAAAATTTCATCACAAGTCTTTCAAGCACTGAAGGCTTTAATATTTTTTTTTGAATTTGTACATAGGATATCATGTCTTTTGAGCTTTGCTTTGCAGCATCTTTTTTTTGATCTCCTCGTTAGAGTTGTCAACTGGGTCATGTTAGCATGGCTCGATACAGTTTGACCATGTCGGGTCATGTGACCGGTGAGGTGAACGATTGCGTGCACACGATGGGGGTGAATGTGTTGTGTGGCTGGTAGGGGGGACGGACCGTCAGGTCATGTGGCCAGTGGGGGGGGACGGGCTGTCGAGTCGTGCAGCTGACGGGGTGAACAGTTGCATACGTGGGAGGGGGGTGAACGAGTCCTGTGGTTGGTAGGGGGGATGGGTCGTCGGGTCATTGAGCCGACAATCAGGTTGCACAACTAGCAGTCAGGTCGTGCAGCTGATAAGGTGAACGATCGTGTGCACTGTCATGAAGACTCTTTGGCGAAGAGAGAAGTGAGCTGTCGAAGGCAGCGAGGGGGAAGGGCGGAAGGTTGTGTGGGCTAGCGTGGGGAACCGTCACTGGGTCGCGGAAGGGTGGGGCACGGGTCGTCGGGTCGTGCAGTCAGTGGGGGAGATGGGTCACTGGGTCATTGGGCTGGCCATCGAGTCGCAGCGTCGAGTTTCGGGAAGAATGTTGTAATTTATTAATTAAATAATAAATTAATTTAAAAATTATATCGATCAAAAGCATGTCATTGATCGACACAAATAGTATTTTTTCATATCATAGGTCGTACCTAAGTTGACTTATTGGTGACGTAGACCATACTGACACGAATAGTGTAGTGCTAACACAAAAGTCATACCATACACGGTATAACTAACAACTCTACTCCTCGTCCTTAATATAAAAGTCATTAATTTTTAAAACAAAAATAACAATTACTGTCCTTAGCAAAAGAATTGACAAACAAAAGATTATATGGTGCGCAATGAAGAATGACATTCATCCTAAATAAATGAGTGCCATTAGAAATAATAGATGATCCAATGGATTTAATATTTAAAGATTGGCCATTCCCTACTTGGATGACTTCATTACCACAATAAGGTACTGAAACCTGGATGTTTCCAAGATCTGGAGTGATACGGTTGGAGGCTCTAGTGTCAACGTACCACGTTGAGTCGTCCCCGATGTGTTTCTTGCTGTTTTTGCCTATTGCAGCCATAGCAGCCAATTTTTCCGGTGGCTGCTTCCCAACGTATGACATGTTAAGGCGTTGGAAGCAGTCCAGGGTAGTGTGTCCTGTTTTATTGCATATCTGACACATCAGTCTATTCCCGTTATAATTCTTTTTAAATTGTTTCCTATTGTTGTGCCCCTTATTTTGATTTACTCTGGTACTGTTGGTCGGCTGAACTGCAAAGGCAGTCATGTTAATGTTTCCTTGACCTTCTTCTCCAAGATTGATCTCCTCACCAAAAAGTAAAGATTGAAATTCAATCGTGGTGATGGGAGTGTCTCGCGCCCTAATGGACGAGGCCAGAGGACGGTAAGGTTACAGAAGTCCATTTAAGATGTACATTTAAACTTCTTCGTCACAGATCTTAGATTCGACTGTGAACAATTAATTTGTGACAACCTTTATTTCGTGTAAAAAATCTTGCATATTTCTTTTCTTTTCTTGGCTTCACCGGCAAATCTGACGTTGATGACATAGGGCAAAACTCCAACCCAAAGAGAAGCATTGATTCACAATAAGAGAGCTTAATCTCTCTCGTACCACTCTTTATACTTTACAAAGTTAGGTGAAGGAGGGGGAGATCCGTTGATACGAGCTATCAGAACTTTTGAGGATCGAGTTGAAAAGAACTTTTCACACAAGAAAGTTAGTCTCGTCAGTTTAATTGGACGGGTATTTGGGGGTATTCAGATTTTTGTAAATGGAATCTTCTATATTGTTGCGAATATCATGATTATTATTGTATTTATGAATTCTACTGATCTTCGTGATAACTATTTTTGACTAAATCTTGCGACTTTCATCGTAGATCGCTCGCTTTCTCACCTAAGAAAAAAGAAGGCGTTAAGAGACCCTCCTGGCCCAACTCTAGACACTTTAAGATTCTTTTTCATTTCAAACTTGCTCCTCCTTTCGAGTCAAGAGATAAATAAATAGATACATCTCATTGCAAAGACTCGAATGATACGATCCCTCCGTCACATGGTACGATCCCTCCGTCACCCCAGATGCGACTTGCGAAGTACGTAGAAGAACGGTAACACGATGGAACGTTCAGGGACGAGCGGCGTGGCAAACGGGTCACATCGAAGGCGATTGGCGTGGGCGATCGAACCGTCGAGATCGAGCGGTGCGGATGACGGTTGCGTGCGAAGCAAGCATCGACGACATTTCATTGCACGCGTGTCGCTTTTCGTTTACGTGGTGGTGCCCACGGACCAGCCATGAGAATAACGCAAGCGTTGATCTTGATCCAATCCAACGACGGAAGGAGGGTGTATAACATAGCATCGTTTACTTTTCCTTTTTTAAAATTTTTAAAAATATTTTTATTTTTATAATAATATTTACATTTCCTGGCTCCTTTTTTTTCGACTCCTACAATGAGAAAGTGAAATTGGTAAACAAATCTCATGGAATGCTGGCCATGCCGCTGGTACATAGGATTACACGCATAAATAACATGCAATATTCATTTCATCTAACCAAGAATCTGTATCATCCGTTTAGTGCATGAACAAGCAATATCTAAAAATCAGACAATCTAATTACATATTTAAATGGAAAATCACGTTGCATCGGAGGATGCTAATATACGAAGGAGCAATATTTGTCAAAAGATGTGTGGGATTACATACATTGTAGATACAATTTCTCATTTGGAGCAAAAAGTTCACCTCTTAAATTAGAGTCTAAACAAAGTAAAAGAACTCCAGAAATCATATAATATCTTTTTAAAAAGCAAATCTCATCTCACCGTACAAATAAACAACTCCAGAAAGAAAAAGTAATATAAGAAGAAAACAACAAACTGCCTGTTTTCTTCCCATGAGATTTCGAACCAGCTAGCGGTGTGATGGAGACACCAATAGCCGCCTACTTTTCTTCTGCATTGATTTTATTAGAAATTGCGTTTTGAAGAATAGTAAAAATTTTGATTTTTGATTTTTTATTATTTTATATTATTTTTCGCAGATCTTCCTATATATTCTCAAAAATTAGAAAATTTCTGGGTCGTCGATGAAGGGTTCATAGCTCTATATTTCATGTGATGTCTCAAAAATCCCACCGCATATTTCATATCTATTTTAAGCTTATATTTGAAAATAAGGTAGAATAAAGCAAGGTAGAGCTCACATCTCTTATTATACAGCATGATTTTTGAGACATCACAAAAAAAAATTTACAAGTAAAGAAGCATCCTGAAGTACGAGTGTTCACTTCTTTTTTCTTAAATACAATATTTACCTTTATCAATAAAAATTATTCACTTAACAATAAATATCACATATTTAGAGAAATTATCATACAATGTATTTTTTCAATTTTTTTGGAATTTTGACAAATTTTACAAAAAATCACAAAATCCAAGAAAATCACGATGCTGAGTAAAAGAATTTTACACACAATTAAAGTTAAAATTATTTTTAACATTTCGTATTTAATTATTACAGTAAAAAAAATTACTATAATTACTATTTACATATTTTATTTATTAAAAATAATATAATAAAAATCTTAATAAATCTTATTACCAAAGACAACATAAGAGCACCGACGTAGTCCTGCTTCACACAACCGAAAGTCAAGTCCGGTTCGATTGACGTTTTTCCCCAGATTAATTAAGCGACATATCACATCGACTTTCAATTTAAATATCGGTTGACAAGTCACCTTGGGATTTTGGCTTACAAATAAACAGACGACGGTGTGCTTCTCTCCAATTAAGCACGCAGCTCAACTACAGGGCTATGCCAACTCTTCTGCCCATGCCCTCTCCTTCCTTCCTCATCCCTCTTCTTATCATCTGTTGCCTTTTCTGCCTCTCGGTTGACGGAAGAGAGCGCCGAGGATTTCATGTCGTTTCTGTGGACACGTTGGTACCCGAAGTGAGCTGCTCCCGATCAAATGGTCGGTTGGTATTCGATGCAATTCACATATATGCATGCTTGGAAAATAGATGTGCCATAGGTTCATGATTTTTCATGTGGCCATCGATTTTTCAATATTGTTGTTGTTGTCGTTGATATGGGATTCCTTGTGTTACAGCTGCGAGAAGGAATTCAACGTTGACCATAGTTCATCGGTACGGTCCGTGTTCGAAGCCGGGGTACGGGGGAGATGGAATCGCCGAGCTCGTCCGCCAGGATAAAGCCAGAGTCGAAGCCCTCCATGGAAGGATGCAGAACGTGGTACAAGGCAGGGAACTAGGAGCATCCGAACATACGAGCCCCATAAACAGAGGTACCTCTCTCGGAAGCGGCAACTACGTCGTGAGGATCGGCATCGGCACGCCCAAGCTGGACCAGACCGTCATCTTCGATACTGGGAGCGACGTGTGCTGGGTCCAGTGCAAGCCTTGCTCCAAGTACTGCTACGTGCAGCAGGACAAGATATTTGATCCTTCGTCCTCGACTTCCTACCGCCGCGTCTCGTGTGGAGCCGCGGCGTGCGAGCAATTGCAATCGAACATTTGCAAAGCAGGCGCCTGCGTGTACGGCGTGCGTTACGCCGACAACTCGACGTCGGTCGGGTTTCTGAGCCAAGACAGGCTGACTCTATCGTCCACCGACGTCTTCAGGGGCTTCGTGTTTGGGTGCGGTCAGAACAACACAGGCTTGTTTGGCAGGACAGCGGGACTGTTCGGCCTCAGCCGAAATGCCCTTTCGGTGGTGTCGCAAACGTCGACGGCATACGCCCGCGTATTCTCCTACTGTCTTCCCGTCAAATCCAGCTCCACCGGGTGGCTGACCTTCGGCGGTGCCCGGTCCACCAATGTCTCCTACACGCCAATGTTGACCGACAGGCGCGCCCCATCTCTCTACGCTCTGGGGCTAACCGGGATCAGCGTCGGCGGGGTAAAACTGTCCATACCGACCTCCGTCTTCTCCGCCGCCGGCACCTTCATCGACTCCGGAACGGTCATCACCCGATTGCCGCCGGTGGCCTACGCGGCTCTCCGGTCGGCGTTTCGCCGAGGAATGACGGCTTACACCGTACACAAGCCTGGGAAGCCACTTGCGAGCCTTCTGGACACTTGCTACGACGTGACAGGGCACCAGTCCGTAAAGGTACCCGAAGTTGTTTTGCACTTCGGCGGTGGAGCGGTGGTCGACCTTGATGCGTTAGGAATAGTCGTCCCCATCGGCAATGCCTGCCTGTGTCTTGCCTTTGCCCCCGCCCCCATCGGCATCATCGGGAACATACAGCAGATGGGGCGCGAGGTGATCTATGATTTGGCGAGAGCACGCGTAGGGTTTGGAACAGGGCCATGCAGCTGATCAAAACTACGGAAAACATGATCCTGACAAGGTAGGACGACGAAAGCAGAACCACAAGAATAAATTTTACCGGAAATGTTGTGTATCATTTCCGCGTATACAAGGCCGCCAGTTGATTAGTTCTTCTGTGTGTTGATAAATTAATCTCTTCGTCATTTTGATACACAAAAATTTCTCTTCTGATGCACACATGCATGTTGATTTTCGTCGGCATTATTAATTCATAGGCCATTATCAAAGTCAAAATATTGATAGATGGTACGGGAAGTCATCGATACCATCATCCACCGGTAGAGAATTAACTTTTTGTTAACGATATTTTAATTTAATAATTTAGATTAAATTTAAATTATTTAAAATTTTTAATATCTTATCTAATCAGTGACATTAGTCTTTCTTATGTACAATATAATCTTTATTAGTTAATTGATATTTCTAAACTTATAACTACAAAATATTATATACGATAATTTTAGTCACAATCTATTTCTCTTTACCTTTATTATTTAAAAAATTATAAATATTTCTATTACGTGATATCACTGCAACTCCTCTTGTAAACAACATCGACGTCAACATCAAAACCAGTCTTTCAAAGGCGAGATCAATTCAATACTTATCCTTTCGCAATGGTACCGCTGAAAAGTCGATCATGATTAATAGCAAATTTGTTGACTTTACTAGACATTGAACCTTCAAATTTTTTTTTCTCATAAAACTGGTATGAGATAAAGACACACTTGTATTTTAATTTCTTGAAATACATGAGTATCTTCGTAATAGAATTGATTAAGCTATATATTAGATGATAATAAACATTTTAAATTAGGACCGTGTGTTTGAAATTATCAATTAGATTAATACAGATATGTAGATACAGTTGCATACGATAATTAAAGCTATAAAGCGCGCCGTCGATCTTATGAATCTACCGCCGCTAGCTCGTCGGCGATCAGCTGCAACCTCCGGCTCCAAACCCAATCCATCCCATGGCCCCATCGTACACCACCTCGAACGTTCTTTGCTGCATGTTCCCGATGATCCCCATGTCTCTGGGATCGTCATTTCCGGCGAAGGCCAGGCACACCTTCGACCGGCTGTGCACGAATATTATCCCTGAAGCATCCACCTTCAACGACGTCCGTCCCCGGAACAGCAGCTCCACCGTCGGGATCGCCACCCTGTCGTAGCTGCTCAAGTCGTAGCAGGTGTCGAGCAGGGACAGCGCTGCCGTCCTGGGGTACTTGGACATACCTCTCCGGAACGCGGTCCGGAGGGCCCTGTAGGCCTTGGGAGGAAGACGTGTTATGACCGTGCCGGAGTCGATGAGCGTCCCCACCCTTCGAAACACGGCGGACGAAATCCTCATTCTCCGGCCGCCGACTCTGATACCCACGAGATCGAGGAAGTAGAAGGTGGGCATGGTGCGGTCCACCAGCATGGGCGTCGATCGGAAGGTGGCGAAGGATGTTCTCGTGTAGTCGCGCCCGAAGTTTAGGTGACCTGTGGATCCGGAGGTGGACGGGAGGCAGTAGGAGAAGACTTTCTTGTACTCTCTTGCCGTTTGCGACACCAGAGACAGGCGGTTCCTGCCCAGGCCCAGCAAGCCGGCGGTTTCGCCGAACAGCCCGTCGTTCCTCTCCCCACAGCCGAAGAAGAACCTGGGAATAACTTTGCGGCTTGATAAGGTCAGGGTCTCTTTGGCAAAGAAGCCGACAGAGTAGGAGCCGTCGCCGTACTGCACGCCGTAGACGCAGTTGGAGTCGGAGCAGCCGCCTCGTTTGCCGGTGGCCGATCGAAGGGCGGCGCAGTATGGGGAATGGCAGCTGACGTTGGCGTAGGTGGAGGATCTGGTCGGGTCGAATATGGGCTCGCGTTGGGAGTAGCACTGAGTGACGCATGGTTGGCATTGGACCCAGGTGACGTCGCTGCCGGTGTCGAACACCACCGTGAGGTCCCGTTTCGGTGTGCCCAGGCCGATGGTCACGACGTAGTTGCCGGTGCCGAAGGAACTGCCTGCGCGGGCGGGGATGTTGGTAAAGGACTGGGTGGACGATGGACCGAGGACGGCGGCTTTGATTCGACGGCGTCGGCGGATGAAGTTGGCGCGCCCCTCATCTTGAAGGAAGAACTGGGTAAGGTTTGTTTGCTCGGCCTGGTTGGGCGTGCATGGGCCGTGACGGTGGGAGATCCTCATGCCGCCGGTGGTCGTCGTCCTCGTGTTTGCTGCAATTACCAAACATTAAAAAAAAAAAAGTATTACTTGGACGATTAAAATATTAAATCCCCAATAATTAACGTGCATACATCCATATTTTGATTCTGAAAGCAAATGACCGATCGAACGGCCGTGGGAAATTCCACATCTAATTAATTAATGGTCCGTGTAAATGTTTCACGTCGCATATGCAATACACAAATATTAGATAGAAATATTAGCAATCTAAGAGAAACACAAACCTTACGCGATGAGAATGCTGACTGACGGTTAAATTATCTACTCGAGAATTGCAAACATAAACAAAGAAAATGAAATTTTCCAATAAAAAAAAGCACCCGTACTTAATCCCCCTATTAAGGTCTAATCGGTACACGGGCTGAGGCGTCTGTGGCTTAGGAATTAATTAATGACCCGAGTCTGCGTACTGCAAGCATACCTAGTGTGGCCGAGGAACAAGCGGCGCTGGGCAGCAGAGACTTCACCTGCAGAACATGGTGAGTACGCGGCGCGGAGCGGCAACAAGGAAGTGAATAGACGAGGCAAACGAAGCAGAACAACACTAAACCGGTCATGCTGAGAGATAGATAGTGGAGTGGATGGGGGCTTTGAATCGGCGCAAAGCTCTCCTCCGTCACCCCTGGTATATATAATGAACGAGATCATTTATTTTAATTGTTACCGCACCGATAACTTGGAATTGTGTTTGATTCCCTCCGTACGAAGGATAATCGCATAATATGGTTTATGTTTTAAGATTTAGAGTTTATGATTTAAGATTTAATTTCTATTACTTAACTGTATGCAGAGGATAAGAGAAAAGTTTCAACACACTAAAATAAGAAAGAATAATTATTTTTCGTGTGTCGTATTTACTGTTGCGTTACCTTTATCAAAAGATCCATTTGTGGTTGGATGAGTCAAGATTTTAATGGTAAGGTGGCAATTTTCTATTTTTCACATCGAATGCTTGGATTGAAAATCAAAACAATACAAAGGTAGTTTCAAAAGCAATTTGCTTTTCTGATTCTTCAATGTACGCTCTTAAAAGAATTTCTCTTTTTGAGATACGGAACGAACTCTATTTAAGTTAAAAAATGTTAGGCCTATTGAATATTTTCTCAACATTGTGGTGGTGCCTCACGTCAACTCTCCTATGCTCTCCCTACATCACGAGCGTCATTCACAGTATTTTTTATCATGGATGGATGGAAGATTGGTCGAGGCAGCTAATTAATTATGCTTCCGTAAAGCAAAATCTAGGGCCAGCTGCACGCACTCTTTGGGTTGCCACCTGCGACGGATGAGAGAAAGATTTTGGCTTGCCATTCTCCATCTCTGCGTATTATGTTCCATGGGTATATTCAAGAATTAAGAGTTTTAAGATAAATAGAATTAAAGTTATATAGTAATTAATGCAGTTAAAATTTATAATAGGATAATATGTAAAAATTTATATTAGATTTAAAATTCGAAGAATAATATGTTTCCATCACATCCGTGCTCTTTTCTTGCTGGCATGCAACAGCCACCTCAAGGTGGAATGCTGATCTGCTTGCCGTGTCCTTTCGTTTCTTGTATCTAGAAGCTATCTTGACCAGCAAGTACTGCTTTTCTACCGTCCAGCCCCACTGCTTGTGTTTCCTTTTATATTAGTCAATAATGCTTTGATCATCGGACTTCACTAACCTGGAAAAAGAAGAAGAAGAAGTGATGATATTCCCCAGATGCGTTTGGGATTATTGAAAAACACTGTACTTTTATCTAAATTAATTATAGAACAATTTAAGGGTCTGTTCATGAAAACGTGCACAACATTAGACATTGGGTGTGTTTAAAGAGAATTCCAGTTTGTTTCGAGAATTAGATAAATTTGAAAGTAAAATTAATTTTATAAATAAAATTAAAATTACATAGTAATTTAAAATCTATAAAGTAAGGTGATAAAAATTTATACATTAAAATTTATATAGTAATAATAATATTGAAAATGATTTTAAAAACCAACTGAAGTTAATAATTGAAGCTGCTGACAAGTTGACTTATGAAATTGTGTGAGATCTATATTATGTTAACAGGGGATTTGTATCATTTGAAAATCAATGAAAAGTAAAATTTAGAAAAAAAATTTATCGTTGAAATATTAAAAATTTAAAATATTTTTTATTATTTAAAAATTAAATATAAATTTTCGTAAGATGTACAAATAATCCTCATTTCTAGATTTTTAATATTTAAATAATAAAAAATTTCTAGATTTTTTTTTCCATTGATTTTAGAAGAACACAAATGACAAACCTCCTTAAAATTTGTAACTCGTAATCAATGGATAGTAGGACAATAAGATATTATAATATAAAGATTCAAAATCTTAGCTCTATTCACAAAATCTCAAGTCATGTGTAGATAGAGTTTAAAATTTAAGGTTCAGATACCATTCAATTTGTACGTTCGTGATACTGCAGAAGAAGATGGAGCAAAGCAGTTTGATTAATGCCCTTCGGGTGGATGAGTGGAAGCTGACTCCGACGGTGCTTCGATTCCACATGATAATGAATATATAAAACAGCAAGGGATGTAAACATGATGGCCCATAAGGACATGACTCTCTGCCTGATACAAATTGCATAAAATATATCATATTATTAGGATGAAAGTGTTGGAACGTATAATTTCACATTAAAAAAAATGCGGTAAACTGAATTTCTTACCTTGTAAATTTTTTTTTACTAGTTAATTAATTTTAATTTAATAAATCTTATCATAATATCAAAATCAATTCACATACGTCACACTTAAAATACCTATAAGACGAGAAACTCATAAACACGAAGATGTACTGGAATATATAATTTCATATTGAAAAAAGATAATAAATTGAGTCTTTTATTTGGTAATTGACTTTAATTGTACAGTTAATTCGTAGGTTATCCCTTAAAGATAAGATGGTTAATGAATGCCAAAGGTGCCAGTGGTGTTCCATTCGTAGATCACCGTGCTGGTGCCAGAAGGACGATGATCGACGACAATGAGGGTCTTGTCAGTCCACAAAGTGAAGATGCTTGACAATTCATTCGTAGGCATCGTTTCTTCGATGTTTCAGTAATTTTATTTTTATAATTTTAAATTAAAATTATAATAATACAACTTTCATGTAAAATTATAACTCATGCCGTAGAGTGTCATAATTCAAATGGGAATCTGCTTTAGATGACAAATCCGTTGGTCATCATTGTCCATATCAACTTGTTCATTGATTGTCTAGGCGTGGAAGAGTCTAGTGATTATTGACATGGAATAAGTTTTTATTTTTGAAAATAATAAAAAATTAAGTAAAATAGTAAAAAATAATAAATCAAAATTTTCTTTATTTTTTATTATTTCTCACTCATTTTCAAATACAAAATCTCCCTTAAATGTGACTAGTAATGTTTTCGTTTGTTTTAGTTTCAATAATTGCAATTTTAACTTTATATAAGTCTTTATATGTCATCATTATCGTATAATTTTTTATACATGAATTTTTATTACATAATTTACTATATAACTCTAATACTATTTACTTCTTCACAATTATTAAAACTAACTTTATAGTAAATAAAATCAAAAACAAATACACCCCTGTTGAAGATAACTTGTTCGTGGGTTGTCAATGGATGACACTGATGCTAGTGGTAACCCAATTGTAGATTCACAAAAGAATGCTTGAGATGACTGGTTTATATATGGACCATCTTGGAGCGAGGAGCATATATTCAGGACATCCACCTATCTTGAGGCTATCAAAGAGCAATCTTTTTTTGGGTTTTGTCAAACATAGCCAATGCACCAATGATTATTGGAGTACATTATACATGGTGGCTTGCTTCCAAGGCCTGAAAATACAGAGGACACATAAAGCAGACAATGGATCCCAGTAAAACAACACAAAAGTTCAGGAAATTTCACTGCGGGCAGTGGTAATTTACAAAACCAACAACTCCACACACCATGGAGATTGTACGACAACGAAGTTGAAGGAAAGGAAGGGAAGCGTGGTCAACCCATTGCGTACTTCTGAGTCCAAGATCGAGCTGTTTCCTCGTAGCGAGACCTCTGCTTTTTGTAGATGTGGGCAACCTCGGGTACAAGAGGATCATCGGGGTTTGGATCTGTGAGAAGCGAACAAATGGAGAGCAAGACCTTGGAGATGGTAAGGGCAGGGCTCCACTGCTCCTTCAGAATATCAAGACAGATGCTGCCATTGGAATTGATATTAGGGTGGTATACCTGTGATTTCAAATTCAAACACATCATCGTCGTCAGATACATAACAGTCTGAGATGCACTTCACCGTCAAAACAGATTTCACGTTGCAAAAGAGGCATTGCGCATCCGACATCATGAGATCACGACTATGTGAGAGTTTCACAGCAAAAATGAGTAAGAAAAGTGAAAATGTACAGCACACATTACCAGGTGCGTTTGATAGAAAGTGTTTCAACTTTGAATATTATAAATAGTTAGAAGCTGAGTTCCATTACCAAATGAAATTAAACTTTATAATGAATTATAAGACAAAAACTTGTGTATGAAATTTGTGCGATGACGATGATATATGAGAGTTTATATAGAATTGAAGTTGAAACTGAAAGATCGTTATCAAACATGGATTAGTAACAAGCTTAGCATGGATTATCAAATATATCAATCACATTGGATTAATATACATTAGACAAAATCGGATTTAGCAAAATCATAGTAGATGAATTTAAAAAGCTTTTACAAACTCATTTTAGCAAAAAGACAATGTAACATCGTTATGTTAGCACAATTGGGAAATCCATGCAGATTCAATGAGAAAGAATCAGACTTGAGTTATGAAGAAAGTGACAGTTCAGAAGGGCCAAATTAATCTCAATGAGGGACAATTTATGTATATAAAATAAACCTTCAGCAAAATTGTAGTAGATAAATCTGAAAAACTTCTACAGCCTTATACAAGCCTGAAGAAGCACCAACTTTAATTAATGGAGTACCATATGTTACTGCAGTTCAGATATCGATGCACCAACTTTAATTAATGGAGTACCATATGTTACTGCAATTCAGATATCCATGCACCAACTTTAATTAATGGAGATAAATCTGAAAAACTTTTACAAGCTTATACAAGCACAGACGAAGTACCATATGTTACTGCAATTCAGATATCCATGCACCAACTTTAATCAATGGAGATAAATTTGAAAAACTTCTACAAGCACAGACGAAGTACCATATGTTACTGCAATTCAGATATCCATGCACCAACTTTAATTAATGGAAATGATTGCAAAGAACTATAAAAGATCTCTCAAGCTATCAAGTGCAAAGATCCAATCATGATCCAAGGATCCAGTAATACGAGTATTACAGAGAGATCCACCCTAATCCCAAGCATTAAAGCATCATTGTTGGCAACTTTTGTGGGGAGGGATTTTTGCCCTTTTAGTCATTTTTAAATCTCTTGTATTTATGTAGTGATATTTTGTTCACCATAGGCCCTTCTTTCTCCACTTGACAATGTATGGGAATGTTTCATCAAGCCTGGTAAATCCCTGTGTTTATGTGTGTTTCCTGTTTGATTGCTCTCTAAAATCTTGTTTGGTCACAGAATCCTGGTTTTTGAGCATCCACCACCGAAATCCTTACAGTATAGTTACTGTAAAGTTTGAAATTTAATCATGTATTTTCTGTTAAATAAATCCAAAACTGATGAATGAAATGAACTTGTTGACAAGGCAACGTCTGGCAAAATCAAAGATGGATAAACAAGAACTTTCTTTTTTTTGACAAACAAGAACTTGAGACCACTGAAAAAAGCCAAATCAGTTAAAATACAAAAAAAGGGCAAGGGCAAGCAAGCAAGCAACACAAGACCAAGAACTCCATAACAGAAATTAGCAGCTTGACTTATCAATAAACAACTCGAACATGGGGCAATTACTAGCATACTAGCATCATCCATACATGTAGAACAAGACCCTATATTTCTAACAACCACAGCATTCACAAAGCCAACAGCAACTTGAAATTTATTTCAAGAGAAATGATTACTTATGACTATGTAGGAAACAGAAAATAATGAAATTTTGTAACCAAGAGCTCTGGAAATCTATTAACAAAAGCCACTCAAAATTAGAGGTCTCAATGGGCCGGGTTGGGCCAACCCGGCCCATAAAGTTAAGGTTCAATCGGACTATCAGGCCGGGTCGGACCAGGCTAAAAATTTAAAATTTATAAAGAATCGACCCAACCCAGCCCGTAGGTACGGGCCGGGTCTGGCCCGATCGGGCTGGGTCAGGGCAGGCGGCGAGGGAGGGCAAGGGCGTGGCGGCGTGGGCAGGGGACCGGGTCCGTCGGGAGGGCGACGCAGGCAGGGGGGCTGGGCGGTGACTCGGCGAGGGGCCGAGGGTAGGGGGGCGGCCTGGGCAGGTGGGGCTGGCCCGGCTGGGAGGGCGAGGCGGGCAACCGGGGCAGGGGGGCCAACCGACGGGGCAGGGGGGCCGTGAGGGCGACGCGGGTAGGGGGGCGGCTTGGGCGGGCGAGCGGGCTGCGGGGGCGGGCGGCGCCGGCAATATACAATATCCAAGTATCACAATATTGTATATACAATATACAATAGTATAATACACAATCCGGGCCGGGCTGAGCCCGATCGAGCCGAGCCCGGTCATTATGTCGGATCGGGCCGGGTCAATCCTCGGATTTTTTCCAAAATCCTTGGTTCAGTCCGATCTGATAGTTCGGATCGGACCACGCGTAGGCCACCCGACTCGGCCCATTTGAGACTTCTACTCAAAATGCTTCATATTTCTATTTTCAAAATGTCACCTAAGCAATGCTAAATTATCTCTAAATGATATTATAAAAAATCTTACGATTTTAATCAATTTTCCATTTCTTATGAGAAAGCCAGCTGCTCAAAAAAACACACAGAAGCAAGGGAGGAAAATGATCAATGAATTGAAAGTTCTATAAGCATCTGAAGGATAAAAAAGAGGGTAATGTCGAATGGAATTTAAATATTTGTTTAAGATCTAGACACAATTTCATTCATGTTTAAAAATGCTAATTAGCGTATATGAGAACAAATTTAAGAGTAAACCAAGTCCATGAATGAGTGTTAATGAAATAAGTTGTAAATGTAAAGATAATTCTGCAAGACCAGTTAAAGCTTCTGCATGCTTCAATATCAAGACAGTCAGCCTTATGACTAAAATTCATAACTGAATCCCTATAAAACAATTATGAAAAATGCTACCAACTTTTTAACATACTACACAATCAGATAAAAATCTGGAATAAGATGCTATTTGTTCTTTGTTAAATCATAAAAAAGAAAATGTTGATGCAATGAAAATGTTGCCACTGTTTACCTTGGTCTGGAAATTGACCTTGGGAGGCTTGAAGGGATAGTCCGGTGGGAAGTGGATACTAACAAAGAAAACACCTCCCGAGTAAGGACTATCAGAAGGCCCCATGATTGTTGCCTGCCAATGAAATAGATCTTCCCCTGCAGGTCCAGCACTGCATGATATTGGAGGATCTCTTTGCAAATCCTGAAGTTCCTTCTGAATTCGTTTAGTAGCCATTATAGCAACTGATTTAAGACAAAACAAATTGATCCCATCACTATGGTTCAAGGAACACAAAAGGTGAAAAATATGACTTATGAGCACAGACTTTCAAGTGACTAGAGAATGAGGCATGCAACCATATTGCAATTTATCCCAGATAAATGATAATCGAAGAGAGAGAATTTTAGAACCACAAAATAAGTTTACAAAAGAAGAATGACAAAAGCAGCTTCCATATTATGACACAGCAAAAACGACCTATACATGAAGAACAACTAAAAAAAGTGCTCAGTGATGGTAAAACATTGAGAAACCCAATTGACAGGTTAAATAAAGATATTTAAAACGTTTGCATACTTTTGTACAGATTTTTGCATATTTTTTCATATTTAGAATCTGAAAAGGATTCAGTGTTCTAAGATTGGAAATGACAATAAAACATTGGACAAGTCCTGTTGACATGTTAAATAAATATATTTAGAATATTCACATATTTGTGTACATTTAGGCACACCAGTTGCTTATCTGCTTTATGGGAATTTAAAAATCAGATATAGGTATGTTCGTATGACATAAAAATGTGAAATCTTATCAATAAGCTAAGTTCCTGCTTTACATAAAATAAAGGACATGTCAGTCCAGTAGGTTGACAAATAGATGCCAACATAGCCACATAGATAAAACTTAACTGCCATTATGGAAAGTGGTGTAGGCTCAAAATCGAAACAACTAAAAAGATCAGCCATGTCAGAACTAGAGAAGGTTAAAGCCTTCAACTGCTTTTAAATTAGCCATCAAGACAGTATGGTAATTGAAAGCTCAATACTCCACAGACAGAATGATAAAGGCAGGTAAGCATAGAATTTCCGTTTCATTTGTGTCACAAAATTTTATGAACACATGGATTCCCAAGACCTTAAATTTCCAAGAAAAGGAGTGATCCAAACTTAGAGTAGGTACCATGGAAGACAAACCCTGATCAACTTTTGTTCTAGCCAATATACCCACCATGTATTGGTCTTCAACAGGGATTCCAAACAAACATCAAAATAACTTGAAGTGAATTCCCAACTTTCTTCTAATGACCACTGGTAAAGCAAAACTAGAAGCTTCAGCATCTCGAACCAAAATCTACGCATACCATGTCTTGCTCAAAACTTGGACAAATCAAGGATCAAAACTTTATCGAAAAAAAGCACAAAGCAATTCAACGGAAAAGACAACCTGTCGATCAACATCCAGGGGAAGAAAAACCAAAAAAGAGTACAAATCTGCAAAACCCAGACGAGGAAGCTCAATCCCAGCAAAAAACACGGAAGGGAGGAAGGATCGGAAGAATAATACAGGGGAAAATAGAAGTTTACCCAGCTTATGTTGGGACGAAAGGAAGAGACGCAAGTGTGAGAGGATGGGAGAAGCAAAACGAAGACTAGTGGTGTGCTCGTTTATTAATTGACAGGTGTGGTGTGTAGTTGTGATTGTAGTGGTGCACTGTTTGGTTTTGGGAGATTAAAAAAAAAGGTCAATTTGATTGGTAGGAGTGTTTGTTTATATTATTCCATCGTGTTTTTGTACAAACGACCTTAGTTTACTTTGAAATTTTATTTTGAAAAGTTAATTGATTAGGTAAATTTAGAATTTACGTTTTTTTAATAAATGTAATTTTTAAGTTAAGAAATTTTTATTTTCATTTTCTTTTTATAGTTATAATAAAAAAATTTATTTTTATTATATTATTTTTTAAAACATATATTTTTTACAGTAAAAATATATGTAAACTTTATTTTCAAAGAGTTTAACCTTCTTAGCTTTCTTTTAGTCGATTCTTTGGTGAATTTATTAGATAATGTAACTTTTGATAGATGAGAAATAGAAATTTAAGAAAAAGAAATGAAAATTTATAAAATAGAAAAATTTTTAAGACACTTTGTGTATGTTGTAGAAATTTTGAAAAATTAATTTTAAAAAATTTATAAATATTTTATATTTTAACATTTCAAATATAATTTCACATTTTCCTTATATCTACGAGTTTAACAATTGTTAGGAAAAGTTAAACAAGATGCACGAACAGAAAATTATGTCGTGATGAAATTTCTATAATTATAAGAATTTTTTTAATCTAATAGATAAAAAATAGTAAAAAAATTTATAATTGTAATAATAAAAAATTTTAAATTTTTTTCAAATTTTCTAATATATACGAATACCTAAAAATTTTAAAAAAATTCAAAATTTTTTTGTTTCCACATACATAACCTTCGTGTCAAAACCACCGGTTTTTTTTTGTCTTTCTTCTCACGTCATTACGATGATCACATGTTGGTGTGAGGTCAGACGTGACCCCTAACCACATCAAAAAAAAAAAAAAAAAAAAAACACCACTCGTAATACAACATGTATTTAATTTTAAAAAAAAAATACAACATGTATTTATTTAACTTCACGACTGTTCGTTTCTCCCACACATAACGCAACATGTTTGAACGTAAAATCTGAAAAAAAAGAAGTAATTTGCGGAGTAGTAAATATTCGATTTTTCTATTATTTCTTAGAATCATTGTTTATTTATTGATAGAAAATGAAATCGCAAGCTGATTAATTTTATCATCGCCCCCAACTGTGTGAACGAGGAAGCAGATGCATAGACTTATAACATCAGGCATGCGAATCTTCGATTTTGTTTGGTTACTAATAAAAAGTCACTTCCGTAATGACATCAAAATATTTCTTTATAATTTTTTCATGGTCTTTATTGAGGTTAACATTAAAAAAATATAATTTTACTATTTTAAATATTTTATTTAAATATTAAAAAATATCAATAAATATAAATCCTTTCTATTTTATTATAACCTAAAATTCAATATATATTTTTCTTAATTTGATAAACACAACTTCAAAAATTATTTTTTTTCATTTTCAAAGTTGTAAAAACTTATACATGTCAATTATGTCATGTCAGCATGACACGATATGAATTTTGTGCTTACACGACATGACCACAAAACCAATGGGTTCATAACACAGCTTGTTGGCATGAAAAATATTATTTGTGTCGATTAACTATATAATTTTTTAATTAATTTATTATTTATATACATATAATATTTAAATAATTAAATTTAAAAAAATATTTATTTAATTAACAAATAACAACATTCAAATATTCAATTATCAATATTTAAATTTAATTCAACAATCAACATGATAACATTCAACATTCAACAACTTAATAAATAAGACAACAATGTATATAATTTAATTAAAATTTTCATTTAAACAACAACATCTTCTCTTATTCAAACTTCAATTCTTCACTTCTTCTGGTCTTCCCTTCTTCTTCTCTTCTCTTCTTCAGTTCTTCTCTTCCCCTCTTCGACTCTTCTTCTTAAGACCCGACACTGTGACTCGGTTGATGGCCCAATGACCCGATGGTCCATCAAATGACCTGACAATCGGCCCAAGCACTTTGGCTCTTCCTCTTCTTCTTCTTCTCTCATCTTCTTCAATTCTTCCCTTTCCCTCTTCAACTCTTCTTCCCGAGACCCGATGTCACGACTCAACTGCCAACCCAATGACCCAACAACCGGCCCAAGCATTTCGGCTCTTCCTTTTCTTCTTCTTCTTCTTCTTCTCTTCTTCAAACTTCAATTCTTCACTTTTTTTAGTCTTCCCTTCTTCTTCTCTCTTCTTCTTCAATTCTTTCAATCTTCCCTTCCCCTCTTCGACTCTTCTTCCGAAGATCTGGCGACGCGACCCAACTATTGGCCTAGTGACCTAGCGACCAGCCCAAGTATAATTCCCTAGCCTGCCCACCCGCCTTCGCACACAACCATTCACCCCATCAGCCGCATGACCCGATGACCAGCCCCCCCCCCCACCACAACCCAGCGACTATTCCCCTTGTCGACCCGCACAATCATCTCCCTCACCCCTGTCAACAGCCTACCTCATAGTCTTGTACTAGATTAGGTTGTGCCTATTTTGTGTCGTACCAACATGACACGAACTACCTAAGGGTCTAGTCTAGGCACAACTCATGGTACGAATAATTATTCGTGTCATGTCAGACCAACTTAACACGACACGATTGACAAGTCTATCACACCGCAACATTCGATTAGGCATGAACAATTTTATTTTTTGATTTATTTCTGCAGACAACTCCTTAAGATTCTCAGCTTATTCAATTTATGTTCAACTCTATATTTTGTATGATTCAGCTTTGATCGTTCATTATGCTCCACACAAGTCACAGAAGTAACATTTTTATTTTGAAATAAGATTTACAATAATTTGTATTTTACTGAGAAGTCACAGAAGTCACAAAGATTTTTATTATAATTATTTAAAAAAATTATCTTAAAAATCATATAACTCAAAAAAAACATAAATTTTTGACTCACCAGATATACAAATTTTACCAAATAAAATTTAAGAACAATACTCAAGATTAATTGAGCAATTGATTAATTAGCCATGGCAACAGCACCACATGCATAATTAGGGCAGACGCAGACCAGACCTCTGCATATATACCACAATACTCTTCTTGACGATTTCATTTCAGAAAAATGTACAAGAAAGAAGCGCAGCCAACCAGCCTTCCGATCATGCTCCTCCTCCGCCGCCGGCGTACTGCTTAGCCGAAGAAGCTGGGGTCGTACCCATTGCTGGAGGTAGCAAGCACGTAGTAAGCGACAATATGTCCGATCGACCCCCAGGCCAGGACGTCGACGATGTTGAAGCCGACGGGGTCGTTGGACTTGAGCAGGTTGACGTACTCCTGAGCGCGCATGTCACCGGCCTCGAAGTGGCTGACGCCGTTTTGCTTCGGCAGGCCCTGCTTCGCCACGTTCTCCCTCTGGAAGTTGAAGAACACGAACCTGCCCAAGAACAGGGACAGCCCGTTGCAGAGGCAGATCACGATCTGCGGGTTCAGCTCCGCGCGGACGCCCATCTTGCCGGCGGGCTTCACGGAGGCCTTGGACTTGGTGGCGGGTGCCCTGAGGAAGGTGTCGGTCGGCTTGAGGGACCTCAGGCCTTGGAAGGAGTTGTGGGATGGGGGGAGGCGGCGCGTGTTGTTCTTGAGGAGGGTGGGGGCGGAGAAGAAGGTGGAAGATGCCATGGCCGCCGCCATGGTGGTGCCGGAGGGTCGGAGTTTGGGAACAGGAGGTGTGTGGATTCCACGGCCGGTGGCGGAGGATTTAGTAGAAAAGGAGAGTGGTGAAAAAAGACCAGACACGTGGACGGTGGATGGATGATGATCGGGTCGGAGCTGATGAGGTGGCTCGTCCGCATTGGTTTGGGAGGGATAAGGTACGCGTCCGCCACACAATCTCGATCGCCATTGTTTGATTTTTATTTTTTTTTAATTTGGAAGATGTGGAAGGAACTATTCTTCTCTGCTTCCAAATTATTCTTACTTAAATTAATTAAATGATAACCGAAAAAGTCCATCAGATTAGCGTACACTGAAACGTCTTCTTATATATTTGATCAATTTTAATTTTTATATTAATTTTACATAAATTTTTATATATCAATTTTTATATTTAAATTCTTATTTTATAATTTATTATATAATTCTAATATCGTTAACAAAATTATTCTTAATTTTCACTTACTACAGTCATTAAAGTTAAAATTAAAGTTAAAATACTATTAACAAACGAGGTCTTAAATCAAGGGACCAAGCAAGCAAGAGATCCAAACAAGGCACATTAATAAGCAAGAAAAAAGCAACAGGAAACACTGTTTGTCAATGACGTTTTGTTCTACTTACTGTATATATCTTCTAAGATTTGGTTTGTTTTCACTTTGAAGTTAATTTTAATAATCGTAAAAAATTAAAATTAAAATAATTTTATAAATAATATTAAAATTATAAAATAAGAATTTATGTATAAAAATTATATAATGACGATGATATATAAAAATTTACAATAAATTAAAATTTTCTAAAGTACCCAGAGTCTCGAATAGTCCGTATACCGCTCATCCGGTACCATACGTCGAGTGAATCGAAGTGGAGACTCAACGTAAATTTGACAACTTCATTTGATCCTAGTACTACTGCAGGTTTATTAATTTATCCGGGCGATGATGTCCCACTTCATCTTGGAAGTTAGAAAGATTGTGGTTCTCTCCCTAAAAAATCCAATGCTGGAGTAACGGTGACGCCCGCAGTAGAAGAAGAGTCCAGCCGTCCACGCTGCCCTTCCTCCGAAGCTTGTCATTTTGTTCGCACCTCTTTCACAAGAGCTTCGTGTGCCACATCGTTCGTCGGTGGTCTCATCGATCTAGCGATCTACCTCCTGCGCAAGGTCTTACTCATACAACACATTTGGATTTTCTAGTTCGAACCTTTTCTTTTTTGTTGGATGTTTAGTTATGATTTATACAAGATGGATTCTTAACGGAAAAAATGCAAGATAATCGAAACCGCCTTAATGTCTCAAGGAACACCAGAAACGGACATCAAGCAAGCATCAACTTGTAGGTAGATCTATGACCATAGAATTAAATAAAAAAGCCCAGCAATAGGGCTCAATAATGTTTCAACTGGAGAACGTTCCAACACATCCGCCACCACAACTGCACGATCATTCCATCAAGGGAACAAAATACGCACACATTCCGAACTGTTATATTGGTCAAACATGTCGGACAGCAAAGGACAGCTTCTCCATAAGCCACGATAATGGCAGCATCTTAGGGTAACACAACTAGATAAAGCTACCAGTAGCAAAACATGGTCCAGTAGTTTTTCATTTTTATTTACCGATAATGTGCGTACTTTGCCTTGCCCTTCGTTTCTAAAAGACCGAGGCTTCTAACCCATTGCGTACTTCTGTGTCCACGACCGGGCAGTTGTTTCATATTTCCCTCTATCAGTTTTGTACATGTGAGCGATCTCAGGCACAAGCGGATCATCTGGGTTTGGGTCCGTCAAAAGTGAACAAATTGATAGCAGCACCTGCAAAACTCGGCAATGAGTAATTAAGGAATAACTGAAGGACTACAGTCTGATCTAAGGAGTACACGACTATGATTTGCCCATTTAAAATCTCCTTACAACCATAGCAGCGATGAGTGCATACAACTATAAGCTAACTTACTGAAAAACATTAACATAGAGAGTTTGTCAATGGTAAATATTGCAAATAATGGCACCTCAATCTTCATTTTTGCTGATACGACAAGATGTACAATAATATATTGTCATATAATCTCACCATATGGGGTTAACCATATGAATCTTTTTCTTCTATATATTTCTATACATAAGGATGTTTTTGCATTGGGAGAATGAGGGAAAGACAAATGACAAAACTTTTCACCCATTTGCCAGAATTTGTGCACCCGAGAAATGGTGGAAATAAAGTCCACCATTTGCCCAACTATAAAATACCTCAAGAAAACATTTTCCCATCTCCAACCATCAGAAAATAGCAACATCTCCATCTTCGCGCCACACCGCATCTTCTCCAACGCGACCATCACGAGAAGCCCATCACCAACGTCACATCTTCTCCAACACGTCAGATCATCTACCCTCCTTCGATCATCTGTCCTCCTTTGTATCTTCTTGAGCTCGACAAATAGAGCCTACATTCCAGATACCTTTGACATCCACCATTGAGCGACCATAAACATCCACCCATCCTCACCCCACATCCATGCATCCTCCAAACCCTGGATCACCAAAAATCGCGTGCATTGTCCCTTCATTGTTGACATCCCACCAGGTAATGCATCCTTCTTTTGTATTCAAGTGCATTGTTTCTAAAGAAAAGTATTTCTATTGTTCTTGTAAAGATATTCAAGTGCATTGTAATGCATTCCTAAAATTGTGTATTCCCAATGTTGAGAAATAAAAGGAGAAGAGATTGGATTGGATTCAATAACAACGATAAAGCCTGTTTATATAGAAGCTACAAGACACATACAAAATAAGAGATTCACACTCTTTATTCCCAATGTGAGACTAAATCTACACACCTAACACATCATTTACTCTAACACTCCCCCTCAAGTTGGATACTCCAACTTGTTACAAATTTAAAATACATGAAAACAACATACTTAAAAAGAAACATAAAGACACAAAGACTTCTTTAAAAAAATCTAAAAGGAGAGATTCTTTTTTAAAAGATGCACACTCACCACCAATGCATTCTTCTCCTCGTCTTCTTCCTCCCCCTTTCCCCTTGTCTGCAACCAATCATTTGCAATCCTAATGGGTGTAGGCGAAGGTGACAATGGGAGGATAGCAAGCAAACAAACAAGAGCGACGTGACAAAGAGGCTACAGTAGGGAAGCACCGTAAGAGAAGAGTCCACCAGTCGTAGGAGAAATAAACACTCGTTATGGGAGAAAAGTCTGCTTGTACGGGAGAAAGAGCTGCTTGCTACAGGAGAAAGGTTTGCCTGTGTGGGAGAAAGAGCCTCCTACTACAGGGGAGTTTCATAGAGGAGTCGCGAGAGAGAGAGAGGCCGTTAATCAACGTGCAATGAGGGTGCAGGAGACCCACATCCACAAAGGAGTGGACAAGCTCAAGGATGCATGTTGGAGAAAGAGCCTCCTACTACAGGAGAGTTTCATAGAGGAGTCACACGAAAGTGAGAGGCCGTTAATCAACATGCAATGAGGGTGCAGGAGACCCACATCCACAAAGGAGTGGACAAGCTCAAGGATGCATGTTAGCGAGTAAAGAGCACGCAATTAAGGAGATAAATGAGGAAATAGAGGAAGAAGGGCAAAAATATCGCCCGATTGGTGAAAAAGAGAAAAATAGGGAAAGAGAGAGAGAGATGATTGGTTGAAAAATAAAAGAAAGGGAAGAGATTGGATTGGATTCAATAACAAAGATAATGTCTTTTTATATAAAGGCTACAAGACATACAAAATAAGTTTAACCAATGTAAGACTAAACCAACAGACCTAATACATCATTTACTCTAACACCTAAAACGTATTTGTATTGTTCCTGCAAATATATTTGTAGGATTCCAATGTGTTCCTACAAATATATTCCCATTTGTGTGTTCCTGAAAAATGTGTATTATTCCCATAGTTACAAGTGCATTGTTCCAAGTGTGTTCCCGCAAATATGTGTATTGTTCCTGAAAAATATATTAACATTTGTATTACCATTAATAATTTGTATTACCATTTGTTCCTACAAATGTGTATTATTCCTAAAAAATGCGAAGGGTAAAAAGTATTTGATTAACCATGGTTACGAGTCTATTGTTCCAAGTGTGTTCCTACATGTGTATTGTTCCTGAAAAGTATTCATTCCAACATCTACGCAGTTACCTAGTAGATGCTGGTTTTCCAAATCATCCAAAATTTATTTCTCCATTCCGAGGTGTTAGATATCATTTGACCAAATATAATGCAAATTGACATCCAACAAATACCACTAAGAACATCAATTACCATCATTCTCAATTACGGACAATGATCCAACAAATATTTGGAGTGATAAAACATTGTCTTGCAATATTACAAGGTTACATATCATTTCCTAATGAAACACAAGCTAATATAGTGTTGACATGTTTTCTGGTTTACAATTTAATTTGTAGAATAGATAAAAGCAGATTACTTGAAGATATCTAGGAAAAACTTGTAGAAGAAGAGGTTATTAATTAAGTTCAAGTTTCTAACCATGTAGAAAGGAAAGAAATATGTAATACAATTGGGCAAACTTCAGAACAAAGGAAGTTGCTAATCAAATGTATGACAGCATTATGAGGTCTGTGTAGCATAATAGAAACCTGTGATTTGCCAATTTGAAAAAATTTATTATGTATATGAACTTTATGAATTTGTAATGATACTTACATGTTAAGTTTTGGGAATTTAAAAGAAACTTATAAATGTTGAATTTGATACATGAATGTTTTAATTTATGAATTTATGAATGTTGAAAAATTATGTTACAAAAAATTGATAAAAATCCAAGTCAAATTCTGTCATTTTCCTTCTAATGCACAAACACATAAATTTCATATTCTATCATTTTCCATAATGTACATAAATACTTGAAAAAAAGACACATTTACCCATATTCCATTTCCATCGTTTTCCATTTTCACCATTTACCAAGTGCACAAACACCCCCATGGTCAACTATTGTTACATTACATAAATTTAAATCATTTCTTATAATTCCTCACGAAGAAGTCAAGTTTTCTTTCTTTTAACTTCTTTTACATTAAATAATTCCTTTTCTCTAATGTTTCCTTTGACCTCTGAATGGTTGATCAAATCAAAGTTAATTTTCTCTCATCTAACTGATGTAACTCCACTTTATTCCTAATAAAATCATTTTTAACTTATCCCTTATAATATACCACTCATCTATCTAAACATTTACATCTCCGTAACACCAATTTTTTTACATATAATCATGTTTTGCAGCAAACATTTTGATCTATAAAGTATACTTGAATAAATAAAAATTTTATAGAATTATTCTTTTAATTTTAAAGATATCTCCAATCTCATAAGAAACATTTCTCTGTTTCATAAACATCGCACTTATCCTATGAATAACACCCCTAACTTCTCCATTACAACTTATTACAAATTCTTAGTATTTAAAAGTTTTACTTTTGAATCTCATAACCATATATTTAATTTGTTGAACTACTCAATTTAAATAATGTAGATTCTAAAGTATCTTTCTTTAATTCTAATTAAATGCTAATTTTTACCATACTTTCATCAACAAAAATTATCTTATCAGCATGTCCTTGATGTTTCAAGTACTTCAATAAAAAAATTGGCATGCTAAAAACTGAACCCCAAATTGAAATAATTTAAAAATAATGAATTTGCATTAGTTTTAAGTTTGTTCCAGATTATGCACAGTATAATGGTCAAAACCTAGTTGGCTATAACAATGTAAATGAAACAAGAATATGATAGCAAACAGTAGAAAGTATTAAAAAATTAGGGGAACAAAGTCATAATATAGTCAAAATTAAAGGACTAGCTACTTGACTTTGAAGATTTAAAAAAAGTACTGTAGATGCCTACAAGGAAATTTCCTTATACACATATCTTCATTAAAACAATTAAAATCATTTATTTTAAAAATAAAATTTAATTATATGATTATTTAATGAAAAAGTTAATGTAATGTACCAAAGTTTTCGGCAAAATCCAGGTTACATTTCGAAAATAATTCTTGGTTTAAAATTTAGGAAAATGTGATGAATTCAATAGTCCTTTTTAGCTTAAGTGAAAGATATTACTTTGTATCGATATATTTATAGCAGTAAAATTTGTACAGTTATTCTTTTTATAACCAGGTTTGGTTTAATCATGTATAGGAAATTAGCGTTCTAAAATCCCAGTCAAAAATCAATTTAAAAAATATAATTGATGGGAAAAGTAATGAAATATAAAACATTCCAATTATTACTCGGCTCAAATCCATAGCAACTCTGTCCATAAGATGAACACATAAATCCATATCAAACATATGTTCAGTGTATGAACGACAAAAACCTTTTGTAAGATCATGTAAATCATTAGCTAGTAAGCACAATATTGATAGATTATATGAAAGACATGCATAAGCCCCCCAACATCACAAAATAACTACTAGCCACATCACATTGCTAATTCAACAGTCAATGACCCCCTCCCTTTTAAAATGCATACGGAGAGGCAATTGGCAACTTGAAGCAAGGAAGAAATAAAAAATCATTAATACATAGATCATAACAGCATACATAATTTCTTTGGTATATATGTGGATAAAGAAAACAAAAGAGACAAAAATAAGAAACCTTTCTGTAAATTTATGAAAAATAAAGCATGAACTAGGGTATTTCAATGTTTGTATAAAGCTATAAATGGTATTGAAAAGACACCTGACAAAGAAAAACAACAAGACCAAGAAAAGAACCGAGAGGTATAAACAAAGAAGGGGATAGACGTTGGAAAGAAGGGGGGAAAATGAAGACAGGTTGAAAAAAGACAAAATAAAGGAATGAAGAAAAACAAAATGCCAAAGGATTAAAAAAGCATTAAAATCATTATTCTTCAATAAGACAGCCAAGGTGAATCAAAGCAACTTGCAGTAACCCTCAAGTACACCAAGGCAGTGTTTGGTTCAAGTTAGAAGTGGCCCAATTATGAGATGATGAGACTATAATACGAAACAAACAGTTTAAATATGACATATTATAGCCATAATCTGATTACTATGTACAATAGCCATAATCTGATTACTATGTACAATAGCCATAATCTGATTACTATGTACAATAGCCATGTGAGAAGACATCTGTAACCTGGATAATCAAACTTTTGAGCAATTATGAGATTATGGGTTCCCTTCAAAATACTTGCATAATCTTGAGTTGTACAACACCGAATAAACAATATTATGAACAACACTCTTAAGTACCACAAAATTCACATCCTCAATTATTACATATAATTTTGATTATGAATAATCTAAACATCCTATAATCTACAAACCAAATTAAGACCAAGACCATCATGCAAACTTTTGGGCATAATCCACCATCATATTATATTTCCAACTAAACATACAGGTCCTTGTTCTATCCACAGTATCAAGATTGATGTACAAATTACAGCTCTCAAATAAAACATTGCAACACAATACACCACAAATTGGAGCAATAAAATAAAATACCATAGATTTATAAGAAGCTGATTATTTAAAAAACCCAAAAACCCAATCATGATCAAATAATATAAGCTCATTGATTCAGAAACAAAAGCACATCCCAAAAAGTAATATCTACCTTTGAGATGGTCAGGGCAGGACTCCACTGCTCCTTGAGGATATCTAGACAAATGCTTCCATTGCTGTTGATATTTGGGTGAAACACTTTAGTGCGGAAAGAAACCTAAGGAAAAAGTATATTTGAACAATTATTACAAGCTGCGCTTTAAATGAATATACAAAGAACTATAGAACAAATCATTAAACAAGTCAACATACTCCACGGCATCTGATAACCAAGTATTTATTGACTAAAGCAATAAAAAGTTACCACTAAATGAAAAGGAACACCTTAAGTTAAGCACTCATTTAACATCAGCGAACTTCAATTGTGTGGGCATACTTGTGGGACCGGAGCTGAACCCTGGTCAACTAGATCTCCACATATAGTCTTTAAATCTAGGTTATATACTTTTCACACAAATAGGTGGTTCTCGCAAGAATTATTTTGGAAGAGACAGAGATAACTACCAAGAGCAAAATATCTTACCAGGATTTACAAAGAAAAAGAAAACAGAAACAATTGCATGTCAAATGAAAGTGCAAAAACTAAGAAAAGAAAAAGAAAAAGAGTGCTTTAAGGAAAACCAAACCCATTAAACTAGAAGATAAATTTTTATGAACGCAAAAGCAATCTGTAGTTGAAATATATATCTCTCGTAGAAGAGTAGGTCTTGATTGAAACAGCTTGACAGAAACAGATATTGCTAAACTATAAATAAATGATATCCCACAAAGAGTACAACTATAGATGGTAAAAAGAAGATGATACATGTCATAATAAACTTAAAATATTTAAAATGTGACCGTAATAGTATTAAATTCATAACATCACTATCACCATTCCAAAATTTCATAAATATTCAATACTGGAGATTCACTCACCTTCGGGGGCTTGAACGGATAATCTGGTGGGAAATGAATCGTAACAAGAAAAACTCCACCTGCAAATGGGCTATCAGCAGGTCCCATAATGGTTGCTTGCCAATGGAACATGTCCTCGGCAACAGGACCTACAAAAAATCACGACAGATTACTAGGACTAAGAAGTTGCATTATCACTTATCAATTAACTTATAAATAAATATATCAATTCAACTAGAAAGAGAAAATAGACGTGACAAAGCAAAAAAAGACAATTAATAAAAAAGCGAGTTCCGTAGTCAAAGATTGGAAACTTCCATAATGATTATTCGGACTTTGTTTCGGCGCAAACATCATTAATTTCGAAAAGTGCACCGGATCTAGACATGATCGTCAAGGGAAAACAAAGAATACTTGTAGACATGCATGCAAATAGCAGTCGGCAACATTGGAAAAATTAGCATACAACACATAATGAAATGACATATGAGACACGGAGAAATGCAATACAAAAATGAAAACATACCAGCGCTGCAAGAGGTTGGAGGATCCTTCTGCAAGTCCTTCAGCTCCTTCAGAATCCTTTTCGAGGCCATCGATCAAACCTTCTTTGCTCGAGCCTTAACTTCAGAAAGCAATAATACCTGCAAAACAAAATCCCCCAAAAATCTAATTACTTTCATCGAAACTCGACGATTTGGAAGAGAATAGGTTCGACATCAGCGTGCAATCCCATGCCGGCAAACAGAAACCCTAACAAAAACAACAACAACACGAGAATATCGAACACTGGAGACCTCGTCTACAGATCTGAAACAAAAACAGCCACATACCGATCCCCCCGCTTCCCTTCGCCTTTGGCGTTTACTAGGGCAACGATCGACAGATCCTTCCAACTTCAACCACCGGAGATCCCGAGTCTCGACGCGGACGGGTGCTATGTACCTCCACCCGGACCACCCCCTTCTCCGAACCCCGGTCGCGTGGTGTGGTCCCCGCATTGTCGACCTGCTTTATTCGTTCTAGAAAATTCCCGAATTCGCGAAGACCCGTCGGAGGATTTGGAGCCGTCCGATCGGGCAATGGGGTGCTAGGGTGAGGCTCACCCGTCACCTCACCGCTTGAACTCGACGCAGTCGGGTCTGATGTCTCGCGGGTCACGGCCTGATATTGCAACATGCCCACAAGCATAATATTGGAAACTTAAAAGAAAAAAATAAAAATAATTTTTTTTTGAAATTTTTAAAAATTAATTTAAATAAATTTTATAAATATTTTAAATTTTAATATTTTAAATATAATTTTACATTTACTAAATAATCATTAGTTTAGTAATGATCAAAGAATGTTAAATAAGAGTATATCGTAATAAAATTTTCATTAACTATAAAAAAAATTTCAATCTAATATATAGAAAATGATAAAAAAAATTATATTTACGGTAACGAAAAATTTTAAAATTTTTTACATTTTCTAGAATGAATACCCACAAATTTGAAAAGCTTTTCAAAAAAAAAATTTCCTATATTTCCTAAAACACAAACTCCTCTTAAATAAGAGTTTTTAGTTTTGAAAATGGTGTAAATATATCAATGGACTATGGTGGGCCTACATAGTCTAAATTTTTGTAAACCCAACATGAGGGTTCTACTATTCTACATGACTCATATAAACTTGTGTCAAGATGTGTCAATAGTATAGTTCAATTTTTTAATTTTTTTTTAATTATTAAAAATTAATATAATTTATAAATACTAAATGATAATTAAAAGTGAGATTTAAAATTACAATTATACATTATCTATTAATAAATTTAAATAATCAAATTATATACAATCTATATAACTTAACAAAAGTATATTAAATAAAATACAAAATTTTAAAAAATTACAAAATTATTTTTATGTTATATTATGCAACTCACATGCGAGTCATGTTATGTCGACATGCTAAGAATTTTCAACCTTCCACTTATAGCAGTCATTATCTTGTTTGTTGAACACGTAACATTTATGAGAGATTTGTATATTTAAATTTAATAATTTATTATGTAAAATGGTAAAAAAAATTAGTTAAATTTTTTATTATTTTACATAATTTTTTATTAATTTTAAATATACAAACACTACCTTAATAAATATTTCCTGAATTACAAGACCGTCGTAAATTTATCTTCTTTTTACTTTTTAATCGATGAAAGTCAGAATTGAAACGTCATAAAATTTATTTCTTTTATTACGTTGGAAGAAAGGGAGTACGAAAAGACTGCATTATTTTCAACTTTTAAAATTTTTAAAATTAATCTTAACTTATTATTATTAACGTATAAATTTTTATTATTCAAATTATTATATAATTTTAATATTATTTATAAAATTAATTTCAATTTCAATTCTAAAACTTCCGAATATGAAAAATGATGCACCCGAATGCACCTACTTATGATCGAAAAAATTGTAGCGGTATTCACACGTAAACATAGAATCGCCGGGAAATCTGATTTGCTACAACGAATTCGCTGGGGATTTACAATTGAGAACAGAGGGGCGAGAGAAGGTCTCGTCGTCCATCACCTTCAACCAGGAGGAGGAGCTAGCAAGGATTGCTACGCTTCAGGCTGGGCAACCGCTGGTGGAACGACGTCGTGCCTTGCGGCGCAGCCGATGGATGGAGTGGCTTCTCCTCCGGGACCGGTACCCGGAACGCACCACCGCACATGGGCGGGTGACGGAATCCTGGCGCGTTCGTCACAAGAGCCGCGAGGTCGTTCCCTGCCGACTCCGCGCCGGAGGATGCCGTGATCTGATCAGCCGCAATTTTGCATGCCTTGTCTAGCAACGATTCCACATACTTTTGGTGTGCATCTATTCGTATCTTCAGGTGCCTCTGGACCTACACAACGAGCACAGGGAAGAAAAATATATTAGTCATATATATGCGGTTATCAAATCATCACCAATCCACAATCGCCAGAACAAGAAATAATGAAAAAGGTGAACTACCTCCATTTGTTCATGCAACTTTCGTTGTACTTCCATCTGTGCCCTTAATGCTTCTTTGACTTCAAGACCACTAGAAAAATAGTAAAAGCTTTACTTTGAAATGCACACAAAGAATATCTTCATGTACTCTCAGACCTAAGAATAACATTGATTTAACTTACTCGTTTGCATCAGGAGTATGCCCCATTGGAGATGGAGACCCACCAGTGCTTGTGGCCTCCAAGAGGTATGAAGCTTGCAATGGAAATGAAGAACATCAATGGCAAGGTTTGACAGAAAAAAAGAAGAAAAGCTAATGTATATTCTTCACTGAAATAGAAACCTAGAACTCAGTGCCATACATTCATAATGTTGTGCTGCTCATTTGTATCCTAGGTAGCATTTAATGTAAAATGTTCACCGTGTACATTGATTCTATTGCTAACATGCATTACATACGCAAGCCAAGACACCACCAATACACAAATCAACAATGGGAATACAAGCATTCGTGCCTCTCCTTTCTATCTCTAGTTCCTTTTCATTTTCTTCTAGTTTCCCAGCAATGCCTATTAGGAAAACAGTAGAAAAGGGTTGCAAAAAGGACAAAACTTATGCAACACAAATTACTTCTGTTCTGTCTGATATAATTAGTGTCAAGTATACCTGTACATGAATTCAATAGAAACTAAAAAAGCCAACTTTCACGTTCTCCCTGTTTCCAAAATAATAGCTATGGAAAGATAGTTCGGACCTTGAAGGAAAAGAGGAAAAAAATTAAAAAATGAATACATTTTCACTTAACATTAAGATCATAAACATAAATGATTAAAATATTTCTCTAAAATGTATGATTATATCTTTGATTTAAATAAATGATTTCATGCTTGATCAGCTAAAACATGAAAATGCATTTCATTGTATTATTAGTACCATGGTCGAGGGAAACTAGTTCTGCAAAATCAAAAGAATTGTTCCCATATCAGAATATGTAGATATATATATATATGATCAGCTAAGATTGATGTAAAACGTGTCACACTTATTTGTTCATTACAGTAGACAATTAAAAAAGTAAAAATACTGTTACATATACAATCATGATAATTTTACAACCCAACCATGAAAATTATCGGCAATATGGATTGTAAGCACCCAAACAATGGAAATTTTTTCTAGGCAAAAGAGGATATCCAACTTAATAGATTCAGAATGGCACGGAAGGATAAAAACGAGAATAAAGAACCAGATACTCTTAAGTTTGAGATGATTTAAAACCTTGCTCCCTCAAACCAAAACTCTTTAAACAACGAGTTCATTAAATATAAGAAGCCTGTGCAATCACACAGTTTGTCCACTGTATAAGAGGGGTCAAACAACATGCAAACTTGACTTATATCTAGACATGGCACTTTGAAATCATAAAGATTTTATGGGCACCACCTTGTTTGCTAATTTTAGAAATGATATTTCCAACCGTTTCTGCTTGTGTTGGAAATTTTACAAGGATGAAAATATTTATACAGGAAATATCAAATTCTGTATCAATAAAAATGACTTTCAATTACCCTGGAAGTACTTAATTAATAGACTGACTTTCAATGTTAAGTATAGGTTTGGCTTCCACTACCTTGTTTCTTAATTTTAGAAATGATATTTCCAATTGTCTCTGCTTGTGTTAGAAATTTTACAAGGATGAAAATATTTATACAGGAAATATCAAATTCTGTATGGATAAAACTGACTTTCAATTACCCTGGAAGTACTTAATTAATAGACTGAACCCAATGAATTACCAATAATCTTTATGGGTTTCCTAGACAGGAAAACTTACCATCTTTTGATTGCTCACCCATTTCTTTTCCAGATTGCTTACCAAGCCTGTACTTCTGTTGGGGAAAAACAGAAAAAAAAAAGCATGACTATCAGGTTTCATTAAGCATCCATAATTTTGACTGTTAGTTTAAATCTAAACTGCAAATGCTCTGAAGAACAAAGACACAAAATTTGTAGAATACCTGGAGATGACTCTTCAAGTGAAAAAGTGTAAGCCCCTTGACACCCATTGTTCGTAGGATGGTTTTTGGAGTAGCTTCTGCAACAAAAAATATTGTTGCATCTTGAGAAACAAAAATATGAAAACATATTATCTTATTTTTCACATAATTTCACATTCCTATAAAAAATGATTATCGAAAGATAATTAGCATTGTAGAATAGTTGGTATTATGATATCCTTGTTTGAGAAAACAATTGTAATAATTTGGATAAATTATTATTATTATTTCGTTCTTTGGACACCTACATTAGCTGTTTAAACTTATGATTAATTCATCCAGGGGAAGATTATGCTTCCTTCTTTTACCCTACCTTTGTGATTCCTATAAAGAGATATTGCCCCAATAATTTGATACTCAGGTGGCTTCTCTGTTGCTTAAACGATTTCAAATCAATCTTGCTACCGAAAACCATGAGTAAACTGAAAGGAGAAAAACCAAGTTTAATAGACATGGGAATGGTGATTATTTTATTATTTGCACCCTAGCAAGCGAGATTGAAAAGTGCAACTTCATACTTGCAAAATTCTAATCATTCTGATGAGTAAAACAGATAAAAACAATCAACCACCCTCCAGCCTCACCTAATCATTTTGTCACATACAAACCGCTTCATTTTTCTGGGGCAAAAAACTTGGAAAACATAAACAATAGAATATAATGAATTCATTTTAATGTGCTAGTTGACTGCCTGAAAAGATCTTCCAACAATTATTCAACTAAAAGGAGGTCATAACTAAGCGGAAATTTTGCAGTGAGTCACTGATCCATTATACTGGTATTTATAACCACATCCAAATGTGACGGTATGGCACAAATCAGAGCATCTATAATGCTATAAGCTTTAATTTTCCTATCTAAAAATTATTGGACGTAGTTCTCAAAATAAGTGGCATAACAGCATGTTCTAACAAAAAATTAAGTCTTCAAGACAACAAAAGATTGAATACTAGAAACACAAAAGGCATAACTTTAAATATGACATGATTTCACCAGTTCATAAATATAAACATGATTTTTCTATTTAATAGCGATAACAAAAACTACATGCACAATATTGTGAGAAATTATTAAGAAAGAAAGAGATAATTGTAGATAAGTGTTGATAGTAACCAACTTACCATAGGATCAAAAAAATTAAAAAAAAAAAACTTACCATGGGATCAGAAATTTCAAATTATTTATTTAAAGTCTTTGTTTGGTAACCACAAGATCATTTCAATGCTCTTTGATTCAGTTTCGAATACATGGATATTTCGTGAAGATGGATGAGTACATATAAAATTTTTTGACCAAATAACAAATGTCGATCTAGTCCACTACCCTCCTCTTGGCTTGATTTAATGGATAGAACTTTGAAATAAATATATATACCACATTTTTCTAAAACTTGAAGATTGAACAAGTGTTGGATTGATTTTTACAAATAAATTTATTTTCTTTCCAGCAAAGTACCATAATCAAAAATGCATACCCATATGGATTGAAGAAAGAAAACAAAAAAAGGAAAGAAAAATAAGTATTGGCAATATAATCCTCTTTTCAAGCATCAACAAAAAATATATTAAAATATGACAAAATCCAAGGAGGCCTATGTTAGGACGAATAGTCTCACATCGAAAATAATACCAATGTCAATCATGCCTATAACATAATAGAGAACTTTTCAACCACTCAACTAGGCTTTGTTGAAATATTAGGCCTTTCCACTGCCTATACAAGTAATACCAGCATCTTTTAATGAAAATAAATTATCAATTGACATAAGGAAAATGGAAAATTCTGTGATACTATGCCTTCTTGTCTTAGAGAAATTACAACCAAGTGTTAGTTGAATACATGTATGTGATTCTTGTCACAAATCTCACCGTCCATATTTTTGAATTGATGGTCAAGATCTAAGCATTTTGGTACTCATCAAAAAGCAACATATTCTTGTGGATTATGGTATATATGATCTACATATAAGGCGTAGTTACAACTATTACACTAAACTCTACATTATGCACTTGTAGATTATGGTTTCGTTTGTTTCAACTTTAACTTTAATTTCGCACAAACTTCTAATGTTGTTATTATTGCACAAATTTCAACATATAAACTTTCACCACCTTAATTACTAAACAACTCAAACTCTATTTGTTTTACTAACTCCAATTTCAACTTTATCCAATACCTAGAATTAGCTAGACTTCTCTCCTTGTTAATCATTTCTACGTCTGTTAATCATTTCTCACAGACACTGATGCTTCTATGGCATTGATTCCCTGATCTCAAACATTTCTCATAACATTTTTTAACAAATGAATTTCGACAGATACTCTTAAGACTCTGGTCCTGTTTGTTTGAAGAGAACTCTAAGAATGCATAGTATCTGTGGTTAGAGTTATTACAATGTTGATAAACAACATCGTGTCACACAATACAGAAGGTTGACAGTAACTAGGGCTAACTCACAAAAAATTTCAACAAAAGTAACAACTCTAACCAACTTCAGCTACAGTACTGAAACTACAGCTGCGGCTGCAAACAAATACAACATCTTTCTCTAATTATTTTAGTTTGGGAGAGAGAAAAATTCATCTTTAAACAAAGTTATTGATAGGAAATAAATAATCAAGTAAGATTAAATCTGATAAAATGGACTGAAAACAACATATTTGAGGCGAAATAACTTGATAATCCACATCATTGGCCAGAAAAATAGGAAGAGGGGAAAAGCTGCTAACTTTCGGGCCCTCCAAGCTGCGCGACGGCATCGACGAAGCGCTCGTGGAGGTCAGCAGTCCACCTGAGCCTGGGCTTGGGATCTGCAGTGAGGACCACGCTGGGTCCGTGGATCTCCTCCAGCGGAAAGGAGGAAGCTTGCTTCCTATGGATCAGATCAGAGAACATATCCACCCCCTCCTCCTGAGAACAAAACGGAGTTGTGACCAAAAAGCTGATCTTTTTGGTGATTGGGAGAAGCAGGTACGAGAACAAGAGGCAGAGAAACCCAACAGCAAAGCAGCGGAGGAAACCAGAGGGTGGGTGTTCTCCTGCTCTTCTCCTTCCCCTCCTCTTTGTCTGCTTGCGCTGGTGGCCGAGATTTGCAGATTGGGGGGTGAAATGGACCTTTGGGTAAAGGAAAAGATGGTGAGCTTCGGCTCTGGTACCTCCTTATCTCCGTCTCTAGGTGTGTGAGGCCTGCCTCCTCTCGTCCCCACAATGTCTGTTAAAAAAGAGGTATGCTTCTGATTGATCAAAAAGTGAGATCTGGCTGAGCTCGGGCTTTTTTCTGAAGAAAAGGTGAAAACATATTAATAATAATCTTCCCACCTGTGAAAAGTGAAAACCAAAACCACCGTGGGTGGAGTAGTTCGCGTCCGAAGTACCACAAGTTGTAAACTTCGGCAGCATACAAGTCAGACACGGCAGCCACAACGGTGAAAAGAAACACTGCAGCAACAACAGATGACCAAACAGGACTTTTTCAGCTGTGAATCCGCAGGCGCCTCTGTATTTTAGTAGTATTCTTTTACCTTCGTAAAAAAAATAATAATAATAATAGGTGACCGAATTGGTGGATGTGAAGATCCCAACAAGTCTGGAAGCCCAACAAAGCGTGTGTTTGTTTAGACGTGACGTTTTAGAATTTATTTGTGTGAATGTTTGTTATTAAGTAATTATATTTTTTATTATATATTGTAATATTTTATAATAATATTTATTAAATAATTTTTATATCATTTATTATTTATTAGATGTATTAATTTTAAAAAAATATTATCATCGTAATTTAAAAAAAAAATTATGATTACATTAATATAATAAATATTATTTATTATTTTATTATATATTTTATTTATTATTTATCATAAATTTTTTTAAAAATATTAGCATTATATTATTATAATAAATATTATTTATTTTTTTATTATATATTTTATTCATTATTTATCACAATTTTTAACAAAACGTTATCGACTATATTTGTTCTTGCATCTTGACACTGTATAATTACTTTTTTCACTGTATACTGTAACATTTTACAATATATTTATTAAATAACTTTTACATTTTTATTATTTATAAAATTAAACTAATATAATTAACTATTTATCATAAATCATGTATTCTATTGTAAATCATGAAATTTAACTTACTCACAGAAACACCTAAATAAGTGAAACTATCGTCACTTTTTCATCGTAAATTGTGTACCTTTTTAAAAATCGTGAAACCCAACCCAACCAACCAAAAAAGTCCACCCAAACACATACTCAGTGAGATGAAGTGAGTTTTACGATTTATTAGAAATTACATCATTTACAATAGAAAAATAATGATAATATTTTAAAAAAATTGTGATGAATAATAAATAAAATATGTAAAATAATAATAAAAAATATTTATTATAATAATGTAATGATAATATTTTTTCAAGAGTTTAGTGATAATAGTATTTTTTTTAGAATTATCACATCTAATGAATAGTAAATAACGTAAAAATTATTTGATAAATAATATTATAAAATATTATGATGTATAGTAAAAAATGTAATTGTATAAAAGAAAATGATCAACCAAATAGAGACAAAACTACGATGGCGAACTATTTTGGTATCATTAAAGTTTAAGTCTAATTAAACTTTATAACTCATAACTAATTTTTTTAACTTCAAAAATTAAATAGAATTAAAGTTAAAATTAATTTCATGAAATTAAAATTATATAGTAATTAAGGTGATAAAAATTTATATGTTAAAATCTATATAACAATAATAATGTTAACAATAATTTTAAAAGTTAAAAAAATTATTCATAAATGATATTAAATTTTAACTTCTATAAATTATTAAAATTGATAAATAATATTACGCCATGTACAAACGATTAATAGTATCGAAGTTAACTTATAAAAAGTTCAAATAAATATAATTTTAACTCAAACTAACGGTAACTTGTATCATACTTTAGCTTATGAATTGAAATTAAAACTATAAATAAATGTAACCTAATTAGTCATCTCGCTCAGGTCCATAAACAATGAAATGATAGAATTAGTTTTCTACTTCAAATCATTCAAAAAGAAAAAAAAATTGTAAATTGTAATGTTCAGAATTTACATTGGCGTTACTTGAATATTACTTTTTAAATTTTAATTTTAATTTTATATAAATTTTTATATAAATTTTAACATATAAATTTTTATATTTTCCTCTTATATCACAAATCCTTTTCTTGATATTTTCTTTACACCTTTTTCTCACGTTACTTCTCCTGATTCTTCTCTCTTTTGTGTTTTTATCTTCTCCTATTGGAAATATCATCTTCAGCTCCTCTCCCGATGTTGTCATTGCTGAAATCTTGGAGAAGACAACTGATAATGACGAGCAAACACTGGATCTACACAAATCTAGACCTGTAATGCTTGGATCTAACAAGCTTCTTCATTGGAGCAGCAGGCCCGCATCAGCCAAGACTCACACACTCTCTCTCTCACTTCAATGATATGATTATTTATAAGGATGGTATTACAGTAACTGTTGTAATTAAAATAAAAACAAATCTTAACAACCATAAAATACAACATTGTAAAAATAAAGGTAACTAACATGTGGGTTGGACGTTCAATTTGGCTTGAATTGCTTTCAGTTGTAACTATCTTCATTTCTTCTAATGTGAAAATAAGAGTATTATATGAGAAGAAGAGAAGGTTATCAAGTCGATGAAAATAAAATATTAAAAAATATTTACAAATTTTTTTAAAATTTTATAATATACATAAACAACGAAAAAAAATTATTTCTTAATTTTTCTTTTCTATTTCTTAAATTTTCGATACATACAAACAAACAATGAATGTGAAAATAAAGGGGTGAATGAAAACTATTATAGAAAAAACTATTATAGAATTAAAAAATTACTTTAAAATATTTTAAATAAATAACTTCTCGTTGAAGTGTGTGACGACCAGAACGCTGTCAGCATGAAAATAAATTTTTTTATATAATATAGTTTGGAAAAATTGTTGTTTATCAAATAAAAATCACTAAAAAAAAGGCCAGGACCTTCTTACAGTTTTTTCAACAAAATAGTTTTTTGAAAAACTACCACTGTCTGCGACTTATTTGGTGGTTAGTTTTCGTGTAAATACGGAAAAATACAATGATTTTAAAGTTTTCACGACTTTTTATATAATTTAAGCACCATTATTTTTTTAAAATTAACTAACTTTTAAAAGAAAATATTATCTGACTTTCAGAATAAAGTTAAAATTAATAAAATTAAAATTATATATTAATTAATGTGCTAATAGTAACATTAAAAATTTGCAGAACAAATAAAACCTTAACTACGTGGCTTTCACCGTTACATTTTGGTCTCCCACGTATTGTGATACTATTTAGGTATAAGATTAAATATTACATTACTGGTGTAAAACATCAATGTAATCTTGATATATGATGAATTTTTTTATTATCAAGTTAGTCTTTTAAGATAAATTTTTGCACTAGAATAAAAATATTAGTAACGATATAAAACATCAATATAATCTTAATATAAAGTAAACTTTTTCTCCTATCATGTTAATTTTTTTAAGTGATTACAATTTTTCTGTATCAGCATTCTGCAACATAGATCACGCGGAAGCCACGTGATCGATGGCGTGATCGGCGATAACGTGGAGAAGCGAGGAACGTGGTGTTCTGGGTCGTGTCTCGTTTCATTACATGTTGATCGGTCATGTAGTCATCTCTATCGTGTGTATTGTGGTGAATATTATGAAGTTGTTGCCAAAGTGTCAAATGATTTGCATTTAAAATCGTTATTTCTTAATGAAAGGCATGAATCAGAGAGCTGACACTTGAACTCTGTTCTTCGGTTTTTCCAAAGGATCTAATCCATTCTTCTCGTGTTTTTGCTCTCTATTCTTGTGCAATCTCACGTAACTTGCACCAATGGTGGTATGTTCCACCGTCACGGCGTACCCTCTTATGGTCACCAGGTCGCCTTCCCTCTTTCCTTTCGTCGTCCGATGTCTCTTCTCCCACCCTCCAGCAACATTTCTTCTTGTCCCTTGCCGACGGTACGTAGGTGCACCTCCCCAACCTTCCTTAGAGCTCATGGTTTTTGTTGCAAGAGGGTGTTACCTTTCTTTCCACCTAAATAATGGTTGGAGTTATTTAAAAAAAAATAAACACATGAAACTCAAAAAATAAATTAAAAATTATAGTTAAAATAATCAGAGTTGTCATTTTATTTTACTGGAAAACAAAAAAAACAAGAAGAGAAAGAGAGCATACTCTTCAACACAAAAAGAAGATGTTAAATCTTCAAGAAAATCAAAACAAAAAGTTTGTTATTCAGAAATAGTAAGTAAGGATTCAAGATATTGGTGGGAGAGGTATTAGGCACTCCCAACCAGTTCAGCATAAGCTGACCTCCTTACTGTAATTGGTGCACAAGTTAACTAAAATATATGATGAACCGAAAAGAAAGATCTAGTCGTACGATTAAAAGTTTTGCCTTAATCTAACTAATCCCAAAACGAAAAGGAAATGCAACAACGTAAAGACAATGTGGATATGTGTAAAGATTCATGCTTAGACTCACCAAAAGCTAGAGATTGGAGGCCAACATGGTGAACTTTGGAAACATAACCGAATTCTGGATAAGAATCCAAAATCCAAGACCCTTAAAGTCGAGCCTCAGGAACTATGACTAACGGAAATCGGTAAAATCGATCAAAGGCTGCTTAAGGACTCGAAGTCAGATCTCGAGGCATCTCCGGGAAGGTGATAAAAAGAGGTGAAAATTCGGTAAAAATGGGTGGAAAGCAGATAAATCCACTCGGGGGCTGCACGAGGACTCAAGAAGTCAGTTCTTGGGGCACTCATCGAGGCCACGATGCATAAGCGAGCATCAAGCGATGGCGCAAAGGAAGAGAAAAATGGAAAAACATAAGGGAAGTCCGCTAACCTTGGCGAATTTTCGCTCACAAGATATGAAAGCAAAACAAATTGTTCGTGCAGAGCTAGTCGCAAGGTTGGACAAGACTACGAAGGAAAGATGGCTGAAGAGAGATAAAGCAAGTGAGGATGCCAAACGTAAGGCTGGTATCTGGTGTATCTACTGGCCACTAAGCCGAAACTCGAGGTGTTGAAGGCCAGGTTCCATACTTTGCCTCAGGAAAAACACTAAGTATGCAACTTGTATGCCTAAGTCACAACGAGAAGTTACTCGAAATGCCAAGCATAGGAGTGGCAACTGGCTAGTTTGTCGGTCAACCAAACGAAACCCGTATTACTAAAGGTCAGGTTCTATGTTTTGTCTCACAATGCACAGACTCGTGCGTCTAGGCCAATAGACATACAAAATAAATAAAACAAAGTCTACTCGAGGAAAAGGAAAATACAAAATAGCATGCAAAGTAATGAGATGAGGGTGGCGTCTTACTTAGGCAAACTGGATGTTAGGTCAAACAAGGAAAACACCTCAACTCAAGGAAAAGTTGATAATAATTTATCCCTTGTTCCAGGTGATGTACACACAAAACAGGAAGGAGGGGGACCAAGGGTGATCCCTGAGAGAGGAATGGACTTCCCCTAGTCGAAACCATGGATGATCAGGGGGATAAGACCCGTCTCCCCCCTTCCTGCCAGTGGCAAGGGGGGAGAGGACAACTAACCTGTAGGAATGTTGAGCTGGAGTCATTGTCAATGAGCTCTCCTATACGGACGGTTGACTGTTAATGAAGGTCAATAGTTGGACGAACGAGTTGTCACCATTGGAGAAACTAAAATGCCTAGACACTCAAGCAATAGCGGGATCGAAGAGTTGAACCACCCCCTGGTGGTAAGGAGGGGTCTATTTATATGTTGAGGTCACGACGTTTCGCGACGTTGGATCATCGACGTAGGAAGGCCACGTGTCGCACATGTTACGTTGACTGGGCGATGATTGGGCTCACCGCACTCCTGGAATTGTCAAGAGGTGTCGATATTTTGGGTCGGAATTCCACCGTTCTAGCCGAAATTCCATTAGATTAGTTGGCCCTGGTCGCAGAAGACCAACGCTCATTGGCAAGCCCTTTACAAGCTACCAGTGCAAGGGTCAGAATTCCACTATTTTGGTTGAAATTCCGCCATCTCTACCACGGAAGACCAGAGACCTGCACTTGTGCGGTCAGTTGCTTGGACTGGTCTCACACCCTTGGAAGGTGCATCAAGGGCGGTTGGTGGGGGCCAGACATCCGTCGTCTAGGCCAGAAGTCTACCTGCCTGTCGTTAGACGACTAGTCCATTCTAGGACTTGATGTTTCAGCTATAATACTTCTGGAAAGTGTATCAGAAGTGGCAACAGGATTGAACTTACGCCTCTAGAAGGTGCATCAGAGGCAACCCTAGAATTGGACCTACGCCTTTAGAAGGTGCATTAGAGGTGGCTAGAGAATTGGACTTACACCTTTAGAAGGTGCGTTAGAGGCGACTAAGGGGGAGGGGGGGGGGGGTCTAGGGAAGATGCACTTAGGATTGCAAGGGCTAAACTTATACTCTCGAAGGATTCATCGAGAGATGCCTAAGCAGTACCTCATCATTTCTTATGTGGATGATGCATAGTGCATACATGAATAATGTGTGAATGACACCAAGTGCAAGATAAGTGAGGAGAGACGGATATCTATGACGCAGTAGGAATGTCAGCTACCGACATGTAATCGGGCCATTGTAGCGATTGCTAGCTACTTGAGTTGGGTGGTACGCTGCTTCCTCTTCCATATTGGGAAGAATGATTGGCATCCATGGTAAGGACGCGGTTAGGGTATCAGCTACCGGCGTGTAGCTGGGTCGAGGCAGCAACTACCGATTGCTTGAGCTGGGTGGTGCACTGCTTTCTCTTTCGTTGTCAGAGTTTACAAGTGTTACCTTATGGTTGGCCGTAATATTATGGGTTTTACTCTACGGCTAGCCTAAATGAAAAAATGAAACTTCTGTCAAAAAACATTAGGTGCTAGCATAAGTTCCGTCTAGATGACGAAACTGCCAACTAACCAGCACCATTAGACGATTCGTTGAGTGAGAGACGCATGAGGCGGAAAATGAAAAGAGACTTCTGCCTAGGAGGTCCGAATTTCAACTACGATAACCGACACTTGGCAGGGTGCCCTAACTAGCATCTGAGAGTACAACACTTAACTTAAACTCGTATCGTAAGAAATCGAATGTTTAGCCTAAACTAACCACGACGTCAATTACATATCCCCAAGTATGAAGGATCAACAAAGAGGCATAGTCTATTTTTATCAAAAAAAAGATACTTTTGATATCACCTGCTTGTTCACTACTTGCCACTCACACCTGTTTGCTCATGGCATGTTGCTCACACTTGTGCTCACTTGTTTGTCTATCTCACCCTTATTCTTGTTGAAAGTAGAGAAAAACTCTACAATCATTCTTGCCCAAAACTTTCACACCCAATTAGTTAAAGAAAAAATCTTTATCCACAAGCACAATTCTTGATGATTGAAATTAAGCTCACGATGGTTCCATTTGACTATGGTCAATAAGTTCGTTGATGTTGAGAAAGAAAGTTTGGATTAAATGAAAAGAAAGAAAAATGAAGAAAAGGTAAAAGATGAGAAAAAGCAAAAAAGAAAAGTTGAAAGTGAGAGAAGCTTTTTTATGAAAATCTTTTGTTTACATGGGTATTAATTTTTATAAAAGAAAAATTAAATATTTTAATTTACAAAAATGTCTTATAAATTTTTATTAAAGAATTTATTTTTAGCATGATAATATCCACTTTATTCTAAAATCATAAGGTTAATTATCTTAAATTCTAAAATTATTCACTTTTTAGAATTTTAATTCTTGTGAATTCCTATACCTTCACAAATACCTGAATTTTCAATTGTCTATTTTCTGTTATGTGCATAAACACCTTCATTAAAACTTAATTTCTCGTCATTTTCATTTCTATTTTCTATCATTTTCGTACATACAAACCCTCATTTAATGATCGAAATAGACATAAATTTTGCTTAAAAGAGTCATAACATTTTTGCTTTACTTTTATTCTCCTTACAAAATAGATGTCATTCGAACTTGTCTCTAAGTTTTGGAACATCGTTTAGTACTTGTCTTTGTTGATGCATGTAAATGGACATGCTTATACTTGCCAAGAACAAGAAACCATATCCTAGAAGAAAGATGTAAATTGTCCATAAAAACCTGAAAATGATAGACATCTATCTTTCATCCGGAGATGCATATCAACGAATTCAATTATAATGCATGTGTGATCAAGTGTAAACTTCAAACACTAACAAGACAAGAGGCATAGACATGAAGAAAACAGTCGATGAATAAGGAAAAATAAAAATAAAAATAGTAACAAAGACACTACATAACTACTGTGGTAGAAATTTAATTATTAAGTTGCTAGATCAAATGCATTTTGGTTGCATCTGATTATACGAGGCACAGGAAATTTTGATGATGCTTGCTCTTGTGACTAGCTGAAGCTAAATTGATGAAATCTCTCCTCTCCCTGAAATTTAAAATTCTTTGTGAGGATGTGGAAATTGAAATATAAGTAGCTAAAACTCCCTATTCCTTTTGCAATTGACAGCACCTTTTTACAAGAATTTTCTGTCTCCTAAGTCAACTTATCTTTTATTCCTAAGTGTAGAACTTGCAGCCATACCAAAATTATATATCATAGAACATATTTATCTTTTCTTTGTTTTTTGGGCCAGGCTTTCTTTGTAAAAATTGACAACAGGATGTGAGTTTTCCATAAAAGTCATGATTTTGGTTGACACTTGGGAACTAGATTCATCTACCAATGTGAGTCATTATTTGAGGTGAATCATGTATATCATTAATGTGTTGGATACTTGGATGCTGAAAATGCGAAAAAAAATTGATGGCCTTGGGAATGTAGCACGGGCAAGTTTCATCTCATTTCAGAAGCATAATACTTGAGGTTTTTCAGTTTCCTAGGTAATCTGACCAATGTTAATGAAGTGTACTGCTTTGTGTCTTCTAGTTTATCTGATAATATTATGTGTTTGCCATCCAAATATGTTTTTTATTAATGACAACAGCATTATTATCTACATTGGACATCAGATATTGCTGTTCCTGCTAGTGCTCATGGAATTTTTATATAATTTGAAAAATATTTTTATTTAAAGAAGATATTTGCTCCTACTATATGATACATTTGGTGATACTCTGAGCAACAGGTGTCAAGAACAACCTGACTTTCTTCTGCAGTTCTCTATTTTTAATATTATAAATCATGATGCAAACCAGTTAGCTGATTAACTGCTATTTTTCAGTCCACAAAATTCCTTGTCCGTCCTGTTGTGCATCACCATAGTCTAGGGATTGCATGCCCAAGAAGACTTTACTCATGGATCATAGGTTCTGTTGACAATGTCCCTCACCAAGTGAATTTTACCATGAAGGAGTATGTGTTTTTGGAAGATACGAGAAATAATAAAAAATAATGAAAAATAATAAATTAAATTTTACATAATTTTTTACTATTTTTCAAATAGACAAACTTGCCCCCCTTCCATATGTTAGAATTTTGGATTGTTAACTGTGTATTTTTGGGTTACTATTTTGTCAGAATATTTTCACATTAATAAATATAGGAAATAAATTAAACTTAATATATAAATTTTTTTTTCATTTATTACTAATTTTAGTTTTAAGATAGAATTTTAACATGGTATTAAAATCAATTCATATACATCTATCTATGGACATTTGTAAACATAAAAAAATTAAAAATAAATCACAAGTGAAGGGAAATGTTAAAATAATCTCACATTGATAAATATATGAAATAAATTAGACTTAATATATAAAAAACTCTTTATTCATTATCAATTGGTTTTAAAATGATATTTTAGCAATTTTGTGTTGGTGTTGAGATTCCGAAGCACCCTTTTTGTAGGACTACACCATACAGATACTTGGGAGGAAAAGGTTATTGACTTGGGAGGATATGTTGAGGAGACAAGGCCATGCACCTCAAATGATTTGATTTCCTTCTTGAATATGAATGTTTGCACATTTATTAATAGTCCATATTCTTCTCATATGTGAAGCTGCAATTCCTTGGACGTTTGCTTACATTGTCTACCTGATTTTTCTAGAGCAATATGTAATTTTCCCTATTTATATTTTATTACCCCTTCAATCTGATCGATGATTGACATGAATATGAGTTGTGGATTCTTGATGGACACTTCGGAGTGTGTTGCTGTTTAAACAAGTAATTGACCGTGCAGTGTGTGCCAGTGACACAGCTGGTTGCATGTGTTGCATTTTTCAAGATTTGAGGTGTGTTTGATAATAAAGTGTTTCAGTTCTAATAATTATGCAATGTTGGAATCGAAAGTAGTTTGACAAACAGTATTAAAATTGTATAGTAAATTGTAAAATGAAAATTCATGTATAAGAATTTATACAATAATAATGATATATAAGAGTTTATAAAAAATTGAAGTTTTTCATTACCAAATACACTCTTTATGTTATAGTTAAAATTCTAACCCTGTAGATGCTGCATTGTTCATCTTTTATGGGAGACACTATTGAAATTTCATTCCAGCTTGTTGATCCAAACTAGTAAAAAAACGTTCAGAATTTAGTCATAGAGCTGTTGATGTTTATGGTTATACTTAATGTCTAAAATTCCTTGATCTAAGATGAAATTAACATATATTATAGATATTGACAACTCTTTATCTTTTCGTTGAAGTTGACTTTTGGTAGTTAGCTTATCACAAGGAAAACAGCCATTTCAAGCCGCTTTCCACTGCATCATGTCAGATCAATCATTTTTCTGCATCCTGCAGTAATTATTTCCAGAAAATAAGGTTTTGTTACACTTTCTCTGGGTTCTTCATTCCTGAGAATAAATTGCACCAATAATTCCCTGTATTGAGCATTGACTGTTGACAGTAAACAACAAGGAAAGTGTTGATGTACATATCAGAACAAGAAATATACTTTTATTGATGGCCACAAATACATTGACGCAAAGGTAAACACACCTTTTGGAACTATACATAAAGAAACTAAATATATGAGTTTACAGAAGAATCAATAAAAGGTAATGCAATGCACAGTATCTTCCACCAATTTGGAGGGTCTATGATGGTGCGCAACCTCATCGTAAATGAGAGCTGCTTACTAATATTTATTGTGTTCAGGTTACAACACAGCGACTGATCTAACAACCATTACATCAAGACTCATCTTTGTTAAAAAAATAAAAAATAGAAGCATATATACCGGTATATGAATGCCATTGCATAAAATTTCAGAACGAGGGATGGGCGTTTGCTGCATCAGCATATAACTCAAAATTTTGACAAAGCCAAAACCTGACTCAAAGTTTATTAGTAGTGGCAGGCTACTGCTCCTTTGCCCATCAACAGAGAATTGACCGAGCTTCCATCACCGAACGAGGTGGGTCCAAATCTTTCTCTTGCAGAGAGTTTCCTAAAAGGGTTTGCATCTGCGAAGCAAAAACATCATCCAAAATCTGCACATATAGAGAAACTTAGATGTTAGTAGGATAAAGGCATAAAAAGCAAAGAGCAAGAGGTTTTTCTTAAGTAATGTGAAAAAAATTTCTTAATGGTTTTTCTTTAACTCACAGCACAAAGGTTATGTAATTTTTTGAGTTCTGACCCGGTTGCATAGAATGAAATATAAAGTATAAAGCTTACGAAGAAGAGAGAAGAAGGCCTACCCCCAATGCATATTCAGATGCCTTGTACCATATTCTGTTTTCTTTCCGGCTCTCAAGAAAATTCAAAACAATCTAATCAAAATAAAGCAATCAATCCCAGTGTCAAAACCCAGTTGTAAATTAATGCGTTAATGGTGCTATGTTACATACCTGTCCCATCCTATCCCAGAAACCACGACAAATTGTGACAAATATTCTACATGAGAAGGCATTGTGTAGGTTACAGATGGAATCTGACAATTGCATACACAATGTTTGCATCCGCTCACGTATCTCAAGTTCACCCTCTGCCTCTTTAGTCTCTTCAAGTATTCGTTTGAGCCTTGTGCTCCTGTTTGCTTTTGTCTGGCAATCACCGAAATTTATCAAACACAAAGAAAAAGGCATTTCTGAAGAAGCAGATGAGAAAATAGATTTACAACTGACATTAGTGATGAGCTTCTCCACAATTGCTTGTACATAGTTTTTGTATTTCTTCCTAAGCATGACAATGATCCCATTCATCAACTCCCCATAGCCTGCTTTGCAATTTCCTACGACTGTCAGAAATAATGCTTGGGATTTCATGACTTCTTCAACTCCGCCATGTAAAACATCTAGCATTCTCTTGAGAGTGTTGAGGAAAGTTCCAAGCTGCATGCATTAAATAAAAGGCATTCATTAGACTTGGACACAATGAATGCCGCAAATTTCTTGATTTTCAGCACTCACTTGATCGGGAACAATGTAAATAGAGATTGATTGTCGCCTTGTGAGCTTCTGGACATGTTTTTCAAGCCTTTTGGGGATGCTATCTCTCAAAGGTGTCAATATGTCACTGTATTGTTTCTCTAGAGTTTTCAAAATGGCACGCTCCACATTAGCAACAACCTAAGAAAGCCAAAGGCCAATGCAAGTTTCACGTGTTTCATAAATTTAGATGAAATGCAACAGGAAAACATCAAAAAATTACCATTTCCAAATTTATTAGATATTGAGGCCAACGTTTGATCACCACTTCGTACTCACTCAAGGAAACCTTTATTTGTTCATACATGTTCTCAACAAATGGTGATGTAGAGTAATTTGTCAACGTGACAGACCATGGTACCTGCAAGCATTTTGCAATTATTTCTTAGAGTAAAGAAATTTGGGAGAACATTCAATGTTTACAAAATAAAATCCACATGAACAAAGAAAAACAGAACAGACAGCATTAAGGCTTTGCCAAAGACAAGGAGATAGAGGTGCATCTGGAATCATCTCCAGCCAAATACACCAGTAAATAATCAGCATTTTACATAGGGATGTACATTAGTTAGGTCAAAATGATGACTTACTTTCTCTGCCTTGCAAAATTCAAGCAAGTCAAGTTGCATTTCCTGGATCCACACCAATATGTAATCATGAAATAAGTCCTTTGACACAAAGCCTCCATTGAGTGAACTGAAGTTTACAAAAGATAATTAAAATTTTGGCATGCAAATTGTGAGATAATCATCTTTTCTTACAATGGGAAAAACCTTTATTAACCAAAATGACAAGAAAGAAATCCAAAAGTACAACTACTAAGTTTATCAGTTTCATTTTCTGTTACCGTCATGAGTTCTTAGCTGCTATATTTAACTATCTTTTGATTTAATCTGAATATCAAAGAAACTACCTGATACTCCATGTCTGAAGATCTCTTTCAAAATCAGAAGTTGTTGTCAAAAGCTCTGTTACATTCTGTGAAGGCTTAGATGGTGGGCAGGCTTTGAGAAAACTATAAAGTCTTCGGTATAACTGGTTACTGTAAACAGCAGCAGTTATGTTTGGAAGATCAATTGAACTGGGAAAAAGAATTGCAACCAGTTATGACAATCAAAGCAACATAAAATTGACATTCTTAAGTTGTAGATGAATACAATGCTTATTATTAGTCCTGCTTTTACCTCGGAAGTACATGTTGATTATGAATTTTAATATCAGCCTCGATTTCACCTCTTAGACTAATGCACAGTGACTTCATCTTAAGATATGCTGTGCAGACATTCACAGGGTCCATAATAGCATCGGAGTTACTTGAGATAAACTCATCAGTCTCCACCATATGCCTCCTACATCTTTTTGCAGCAGCTGTCTGTGATCAATTTACATGGCTTAGCCATTTGTCACTGAAGCAGGATTATGCATTGAACCTAAGAAATATATGCAGCTACATGGAATGTGGAAACCAAATATAACATTAAAGAAACACAAAATTTAGCTTATGAATCATGTAGAGAGCCTAAAAGGACGAAAACATTGTGAGGAGTAGGGATTGGGCATCAAACTGAAGAAATAGATGCAGCTACTTGCATTACGTAAGCCAAATATGACAATGATCAAATATGGAATGTGCATGCTCACAATAGAGAGCATGCACATTCATAAAAACATTGAGAAACATATTGCCATATTCTTTGATTATGATTTATACCTATTTTGAGTTGATAATGATGCATACTTCTATTGTATTTTTAGCAGTTGTTGAATGCCATATATAAGAAAAGATCTTTGCAATAATAATCATCTATGGATCTAGATATACATATGTTATCTTGCTAAACACATGATTTTCATGCAAATGGTTTTCAAGAATCTACATTTATTAGACCTTAAGCTAAAAATGAAAAATAGATATACTGTTATATTTCTTTTTCTCATTTTATTTAATCTAGCAAGAAGACATTCAAAAGATCAGTAAGGATAAGATTGCATAAATATATGATGACATGCTAGACAAAAAATAATGTTAACTGCTAATATATCATATTGTGGCACCTAAAATGTATTCTTGTGTGGAAATGCTGTACATTCTACTTCCATCAATTATTATATATTCCATTCACCATGTTTGTAGCTTTATATATTTCATCCGTGGTCAGTCTTCACCAAAATGGAAAATTAGCAAATACCTTTTCTTGGAATGCATGGCTTACATCTTTCTTGTGTGTGTATTATTTGAGAGCAAGCCTTGACACAATGATAGAAAATATTCAAAAGATCATCAGGGATAAGACTGAATGAATATATGATGATAGGATAGATAAAATAAATAATGTGGTTTTAACTATTAAGAACATATCATCTTGTGGCGCCTAAAAAGTATATTTTATGTAGAAATACTGTACATTCTACTTCTTCCAATCCTTAGATATTCCATTCATCATGTTTGTAGCTTTATATATTTCATCTGTGGTCAGTCTTCTCCACAAAACTGAAAATTTGCAAATACCTTTTCTTGAAATACACAACCAACATCTTGCGTATGTATTATTTGAGAGTAAGTTGACACAACAGTAAGGTTGGTCCATTGTGACCTGGAGATCATGTATTAGTGCTAGTAAACAATTTATTCCTTTATAGGAGTAATGCTGCATACAATTGGATTCTCTTCTGACCCCACATTGGTGGAATCCTTGTGCATCAAAATTGGCCTTTTATCCTTGTCATTCACTAAATAAAATTTAGGGAAACAGGCCAATGCAAAATTCTTCTATGATGCTTGTAAAGTTGGTAGTTGGAGTGGAGAAAAAAAGAGTAAATCCAGAGAAACAAGGCTCCCACCAACATGGAATTTAAGAATGATGCAATTTTACACACAACTTTCTCTCCGCAGCATAAATATATTGTCCCTTATGATTCTAACTTGTGACCTCTAGGTTATAATGGAACAATCTTAGTGTTGTGTTGGAAAAAATCAATTTACATCAAGCATATTGTTCAAACAAGGTCATTCTTGGGAAGTTGAAAAAACTACAATAAAGGATAATATTTCCACTGGTAACTTGCCTGAATATAATTTCTCAGTAGATCCTGGGCTTCTTGGGAGAGAATATCATGCAGAAGAGTGTAAATTTGCACTGCAGGAACTAAAGCAGATGAAGCAAAATCAGGAACAGGACCATGTATCTCTCTCAGTCCTGTAGGAGAAAGCTCATCCAATGATTTGTAATTCTCAAAAGTAGTTGCAAGGAGGCTCTCCACTTGTGCTTCACAAGATAATAACAAACTTCTCTGTTGAATGCAACATAGCCGAAAATATTAATCTCTTTCATACTAATTAAAGAAAAAAATATAAACAGCATTAAAAAGATATCCAAGTCCAAAACATCACATCTGATGCAAGCACCAGAGACACCTCTACAATACATGCATATCAACCTAGGAAAGTTAGATATGTTCTACATCATGCTTGATATTAACATTTAATAGTGTTTATTATCAGATTAACATGTGTGTTTTAAATCACCAGATGCTTTTGGCACTGTATCTCCCTTTTACACCATTATTGTTTTGAAATTTTGGTGACTACAATTATGATTTAGGCTATAAAAGAAGACAAGAACCAAGTTAAACCTCAAGTAGAATTTTATTCAAAATAAATCTAGTCCTCTTTTGAGTAACATGCTGTTTAGTAAAACCTATCCTCTTCTTTGACTCAAGAAAAAAAGTTTTATATTTATTTAAGCATTGCACAGAAAAATGACAGCGTACCTCTTGCCTATTAAGAATTTTTCCACTACGTGCCTCCACAACAGGGACAAGGAGCTCATATACAAGTTGTAGACAGTCTTTTGTAGGTGTAGCCACACTCATGATGAATGAAAGGTACCTTTACATAATGGTGAAGTAGAGCTGTTATGAAAATATACAAAGAAATGAATTTGGTTTTTTTTATTTTTTTCTTTGTAAACTTAGTAGTAGGTACCTTAATTTTGTGTAGGCATCCGAGACTCCATAATAATCAGAAAATTCATTTAATAGCCACTTCCATGATCCATAGATGTGTAAGTTTCTAGGATGAAAATTTTGTGCCCTCATTGCTGCCTCCAAAACAAGGTCATATATAAAAGTTTCCACAACTGGTCCATTCTGTTAAATTGAGTGGAAAAATGTTCATCAGTTTATCGAGCATTCAAAAAGAATTTGGTTTTAAAGTCCAAGAAACTTATTAAAAACCAATATATAATTAGTGATCTCACTTGACAGTTAATGACATACAGTCTAATTTCTCTTTTCAAAGAAACACAACAGTTATTGTGTTCTTTTCAAAAAGACATAGGAGGATTCATAACTGAATTTATGCACAAGGTTTCATTGAAATTTCGTATACCTTACATACTGATACCCATGTCATAATTTCAGTTTTTCTTTATTTTTCCTTGCAGTCGGGAGAAGGAATAGTTAAATACAAACCTTGACAGATCTGATCTCACTGGAGGTGCTGGAGCAATTAATGGATAGTTGTACTTTTCCAACGCATTCACTATTGTCGAGATAAAGTGGCCACCATTGTACCCTATCAATCTGCTGCAATTTTATAAAAATCATTGTCGTGATTTTTCTAATCATGATAGCAAAAAGTTATCACAAATAATGTTAAAGCACCAAGATGGAAAAGAGAAGAAACTTACATGAGCATCATTCAGTGAAGGTATATGGATAGTCGCTTGGCCTTGTATTGTCTTATTCATGGCCTGAACCTCCACTAGAAGAGCATCGGCTTGGCTCTCTGGATAGCTGCAACACAAATTGTCATTTCAAAAAAAAGGTGCACTCTCTTAATTAACCATCAATAGCATCGTCAATTGGTGGATGCAATAGCATGCCAGAAATTTTCCCAACGAAAAAGTCTAGAAAATACCAAAACTTACAAAGTATAAGATTCACCCGTTCCTGGCTGTAAGCATATAACAGAGTTAGGATCCTTTTGCATCTCCATTGTAGAACTTTTTAACCGGATAAAGCACAATAACACTTCTGTTGCATACAGAAAGAAAGGAAATAATTACAACGTTACAAAAAAATGGCTCACAATTCGAACAAATATACATAAATTCTAGACTTATAATTAATTGGACAAACAACCTTCAAGAGGCATAGCAAATGTGACAGCTTTTAATGAATTGATTCTTGCTTTCACCATCTTGGAAACAGTTCTAACATACTGAGCTCCCATGTTCATATACATTGACTGCAGAGAATTTGTACTCTGAAGTTTCCGTTGGGGTATAATTCTGATTCTTCTAACTGATACACATGAATGAATTCATAAGAATCAATGCTGAAAATAAGATATACTTTAACAAAAGAATAATTGAAGATAAGCATGTGATACAAGCAATATTTCACGTTTGGCATTTGTTTGTGTTGTCGAGTATCTGGATTTTTTAAAAGTTCAAAACAACACCTGAAACAAGGTTGAAATGAAGGTATGATATAATTCATCCTCTAAAGATCATTTTGTATATTTTTTTTTTAAAGTGAACTAATCAAACATGATATTAAAAACTAGAATTCTACCACTCAACATTCCTTTCTTCAAAATAATACTCACGTTAAGAACATACCATTTTACTGTAATGGGACCAGACGCATATCACATGACTCACCTTCCACTTTGACCTTTTTAACTGCTTTATTTTCCTTCATAGCACAGGTATTCTCAGATAGATCAGGTCTCTTTTCTCTAGGAGTTTGACCACGTGGTTGCAACAAATACTTCTGTAAACTGTAAGTGGACTCATCAAGTTTAGCGATATATACTTGCAACTGATAATTCACACCACAATACCAAGGAACAGCAATAGAAATTACCCAAATGCATTATGCAAGACTTTGCATTCATCTCGAAGGAACTCTGGTGCTTCCATACAATCTCTTGCCCATGCATTTAGACACAGACGGAAACATGCATCATAAGCAACAAAAGTTTGCCATGCAAACTGGCCACTGTTTTCATGGAAAGACTACAAGCATCATTCCAACCATGGAGATTGCTGAACACATTCTAATTTAGACAAACATAAATATTCATGATTTTCAAACCATACCTCACATCATAACTTGCCATGTGATCAATAGCATTTGATTGAGAGCATAAATTGCTTGGTTCTGTCTCCTTGGTGGTAGATCTTTTTCACAAATCGTAAATATGCATAACCACTCTTGTACTCCCAAGAAAATAAACATTAAAACATATATATATATGAATTTTAAACAAATACCTGGTACAGATATTATTCTGTTCTTGTGCTGCTCGTGAATCTGATAGGACTTCATTGATAGTGAAAGGCTTTTTCTCACTAAATACTTGTTTACAAGAACTGTCATTCTTCACGGTACAACATTCTTGTCGATGATCACTGATCGTCTCCCATTGTTTGTTGTCAGTGGATATCTTGTTTCCATTTTCCATTATGGGGGGTGCACTTGGAGGTCCTATTTCCTGAAATAGTAGGGCCTTAAGTTATTGAGTTTTTGAGTTTAAAGATAATGAAAATAAGTTAGGCATCTAAAATTGGGTGGAAACAATCTCAGTACGATGGTCATGAACCTGCCCAACAATAGAACAGTGAAAATAAAATCCTAGCATGTGATGGAGGAGACAACAGCAAAGAACTTGAACCACTTGGGTAATTTACAATCGACTCTGTTATGGAAGCTAGCAAAATAAAGAGGCAGTGTAGTTCACTCTAGCTTTAGCGGAAGAGGAGGAACTTACTCCTGCAAAAGAATCATGAACTCCCATCTGTTTGTAACCATCCAAAAAGGAGCTTGGCCTAGAACTTCTATCCCTCGTGTCAATTTTCAAATTCTCCTTCGACTTACTTCTTACCAGACCAGACCTTCGGGTGTCAGCAGATTTAACCTCGTCATCATAAGTCAGAGTACTCGGCTTCCCAAACAAGTCAGAATCATTGGATTCCTCCAAGCCATCTTCGTCATAGGAGTCAGAACATTCCAAATCGTTGAGGTCGGGAGCCGATGCCACACTCTCATGACCATCATCTTCGAAATCAAGAATGCTCTTGTGAATTCCCAACAAGCCCGAGTGTAGCTTCAAAGGGGAGGGCAAGTTGGTTGACATGTAACCAGCAGTATAGGGCAACCGTCGGTCATGGGCGGGCAAGGGGGCGAATCTCTCGACGAGAGGAGAACGAAGCTGCTGTACATCATCGGCGGATCCCTGCAGAAGCCCCAATGAGATATTTCTTCCATTAGCAACAATAACAAGGGTTAAGATGCCAAAAAACAAAAAGAACACTGCAAACCAACCAAAAACCAAAGATAGACACCGAGCAGATGCTTGATAATAGAAACGAACACTACAAAATGCAACTTGGTTTCTTTCTCCGGGAAAACCCCAAATCTTCAAATCTGTGCAACTACCAGCGAACTGGGTTTAGCCCCAAAAACCAAGAAATAAAACCGTGGAGCCACACGATTGCAAAAGCGGCGGTTTCAGCACTCAGAACGATAAAAAGGAACGAAACGCAAAGACATTGTTTATCCGAAGAAATCCCAAGAACGGCGATTGTTGGTTGCGAAAAGCGGCGATTGCAGGTGAGGGAGGAAGGACAAATGGTTGCAGTTACGCCGAGGTGACCTGTTTCACCCAGTTGATGGCCCTCTCGTCCAGTCCCTCCGTGAACATCTTTTCGGGGCCGCCACCAGAGTAAACGCGAGGATGCGATCGTCCGGTGAGGTTGGCTTGGGGATCTGAAGTTCTTGTGGAGATTGTCCGGGGCAGAGCGAGAGAGGAGAGGAGTGAACTGGGAAGAGTGAGAGCTTGCACCAACGGCTAGTTTTTGAGATCGATCTTTTATCGAAAAAAGAGAGAGTAGGAAATTATGTTTATCAACCAAAAAATATATTGATTTTTAATTACTTTAATAAGATAGTTAAGATTTGTATTTTTTTATATTTATAATATTTATATTTATAATATTTATATTTATTTTAACATTTAAATAAAATATGTAGAATAGTAAAATTATATTTTTAAATATTGATATGATCAAAGATCATGATGAAAAAAATTATATTAAAAAATTCCCACGTATTATAATTGTGAAAGTGATTTTTGATTAATTAAATGGAATCTTTATTTTTACAAACATGTAATTTAAAAATAATAATTTATTATTAATAAAATTTATCGATACTTGTATTATGAATATATCAATTAATCAAAATTTACATTTACTTTTGTCTCAGCATCTTCATTTTCTTTTTACTTTGTAACTCTTGATCTTATTGATTCATAATTTCACCTTTATTTTAATCTAATCACTAATATTCAAAAAACACTAAATTCAGATATTTTATTTTGATGATTAAGTTAATATTACATTAATTAAAACGACATGATTGCAAAACCACGAGAAATCAAAAAGATACAAGTTCCAAAATCAAAGTGATAAAGTTCAATAAGATAAAAAAGTTTTAGTTAAACAGCGAGAGAAATTGTAAAAAAGTAAATTGTGTGTTTGTTTTTTATTTTATCTATTATAAAATCAGTTTTAATAATTATGATAAGTTGAAGTTAAAAGTAATGAAATAAATAATTTTAAAGGTATATAATAAATTATATGATAAAATTTTTATAATAATATATAAGACTTATAAAATTAAAGTTAAAATTTTTAAAGTTAAAATATATAATAACTATCTGATAAATAATAACGTCAGATATTTTTGTTGTTATTTTGAAAATGAAGTCAAGAAGTGTGCAGTTGTGGAAGACAAGTAGACATCCCGATTTTATTAAGAAGCTTTTCGCGCCTGAGATTTCAATTTTACCACCACACCACATTCTTTACCCACCGGTAATAATATGAACACCTGAATCTACCACCAACCTCCACTCCCAAGCTCCCAATCTCCCAATCTCCCTCCCCTCTGATGCTCTCCATCGATCTCCACCTGCCGCCGCCGCCTTGTCATCGGAGAGAGTGGACGAGATCTACCGGGGATTTGGCCCTGTCTGCTCCCAAATCCGCCCAGAATCCGAGAATTTTCGTTTTCAGCCGTAAGCATGTCCACCGACAGATACATGGCATATTCTCCTTCCCCGTCGTCTGCTCCCCACTCGCCTCACATCGGGGGCATGCGATCCGCCGCCGTTGTCCTTGTTGAGCAGGAGAGGTATGCTGCCTCACTTCAATGCTCGATTGTTTTCCCTTTTTTGCCTAAAGATAGGTTGTTTGTGTGGGTCGTTTAAGATTTTTTGTTGGAAAGATGGGATCTTCAAGTATCTCGCTCTCCGTTTTGGTTTTAATTTGAGTTTTGTTGATTTCTGGTTTTACTGTTGAATGTTCGTGATGGAGTCACGTTTCAACTTTGTCCTGAAAATTAGATACTCATGTTTTCTTTCCGGTGATTACTTCAAGTACGGCTTTTCGGTGCATTTTGTACACGGTATTACTAACCTGTCTTTTTGTAAATTTTTGTGCAATAATCATTAGTAGATTGTATGCCACTCGTGCTTATACTGACTACTGCATGATGATTAAGCAGGCACTTGTCTGAATTACTTGCCGAGCACCAGAAAATCAGTCCATTTATTCCAGTGCTACCCCATTGTTACCGGTTGCTGAACCAAGGTTGGTTTTACTAATTGATTATTTGCTTCAATTCTACACTCTACATGAGCATATGATCTTGTGCGTTTAGCTTTGTTTGCTTGGATGTTTGAGTTATTGAACTCAAAATCAGTTCACAATAAACAGTGCTGCCCGTCTTTATATAAGTGTAAGTCATATCCTTCCTTTTTCTAGTACGAGATTGTTTCAACACTTTTTCTCACTTTACGAAACATTAACATTCAATCAAAACTAATAGATAATAAGTGGAGTTCATCTATACACAATTTCTGTCTTCAACCTTTTCAGCGTAGAATCATCCCAATAGATACTATTTATTGAAGTCCATTGCTCATGATACAACCTGTAAGCTACTGTTCCTAGTCTCAGCCATTAACGCTGCCAATGGTGCTGGATCATTAAAAATTGGAACTTGTTTTTTTTAACTCAGAAGGCTATCTTTTTGATGTGTTTATGTTTACCATTTTGTGCTCGTCATATCTTTCTTAATTTATTGTTTTTAACTTGTGTTAATAATACTACTGGGTATACTTTTACTGCTTTCATTTATTGTTCTCTTCTGCCTGCTGGTGTTCTTTGTTGCAGTCCAGATCTACGATTATTTTCTTGAATATTTATAATAGCTCGTCACTCCTGCTAGTTACTGTGCTTGTATTTTTTATGTTTATTGTGGCTTCTTTTGTGAGTCGTGTATTCAATAAAATGTTGGTGAAAATATCAATGTAATTACATGATGACACATGTTTGTTACTTTTTTATTTGCTCTAAAATCACTAAGTAGAATGTACTGATACTATACTAACTAGTTTGATTGGCTGGTGTTATCTGGCCATTGACGATTAATGTCTTAAAAAATGCTAACCTACCCATCTTATTCTTGGAATTTAAATTGTGAAGCAGAAATTCTGCGTATAACCAAGTTGTTGGGGAATGCATCACTTTTAGATCAATCTGGGCTTGAACATGGTAGTCCGCTGACTGCAGAAGGAATTTTTTCAAATGTTGGAGCAGCTGATATGAGTGGGTGGGCATCCACATTTCAATCAGAAGTATGAATGCTAACCATTAACATAACTTTTCTTTCCATCTAATTTCAGAGTATCAGGCGGGTATTAACATACTTGACATTTGATCTGACTTAAATTCTAGTCATGTTTGATAGTATGATATTGACATTCTTTACCAATTGTTATATGCTAACTTGAATTAATAATGCTGCATGATATTTCCCTTTCTCAAGAATGATTATTGAATGCTGATGTTAGTGTCACTTTTGCTATATATCTGCCATTTAGGTTTGGCCACCAGTAGGAAGCATTGTATAGAAATGCTTCCAAGTCCAATTAATAGTTTATGAAGAGATCTACTCTTGCATGACAGTGCCATTATCAACCTAATACACCATGCCAAATGACAATTTAAGTATTATCCATGGCCAGTACTGTTTGAATACCTTCCTCATAAGTATTCCTCTTCCCTTGTAAAGAATATAAACATACTTGAAACAATTGTCATTTTAATTTTTCTTTTGACAATACAATATTGGAATGGTTGGAGACTAGAAGGGTTTGTATCCCAATCGATGCAGTTAAGTTGATAGCTTTAACATAGTGATCTGATTGCTAACATTATGGGAAAGCTTGGTCGTTGAAGAGCTTAAAATTTTGGCTGTTATTGAAAGATAAATAGGTATTTGTGTCAAGGTTGGAATTTTCTGTCAAAAATATCTTCCAAAGTGTATGGAAGACTGCAGGTGCTGGGGAATGTGGAGTGGTTGTGGAGTTTATTGCATTATTTTACACATCTAAGGGTGTGCATTCATTTTCCATCTCATCCAAGTATTTTAGTTTTTGTCTATGTTCATCTAGTTTCTTAACAGGACATTAAAAATTTAATGTTATTTTCTTAAAAATCTTAACTTTTATGGATAATTTTCATTACAGAATCTCTTTTCTCTTGGTCCTTATTAACACTGTAACATGCAGAGGTTGGGTTTTCTGCCCCTGCAAGAGCATGGTTTGCTTGGACCACAAGCTGTCTCATCAAGGCTTATCATGAAGAAAACAATAAGGATCAATATTCCCACTGAAAAATATCCCAATGTATGTTAAAATGGTTACAATTATATTTTTTATTTCTTTTTCAAAACCATTATACTAAATTATTTTCTTTCTGCAGTACAATTTTGTTGGCCGGCTTCTTGGTCCTAGGGGAAATTCTCTCAGGCGAATTGAGGCAAGTACTGAATGTCGTGTACTTATCCGAGGGTGTGGAAGTATTAAAGACCCTGTTCGGGTAATTATTTATTCAAAATTTCTAAATAGCATTTTCTTTAACAAGTGATACATCAAACTTCATGTATATAATAAAAATAGTGACCTGTTGGTGGGCTAGTCTTTTAGATACAGGAAGAAGTTCAGTGATCGCTCTGGTAGCACTGTGAAGTAGCAAGCACATAAATAGTAGAGCAGTAGCATTACAGAATACCAGAAAAATTAATGATTAGGCACAAATAAGGTAAATGATAGATGCATGATTTTTGGCATCCATGAGATTGGAACTCTTGACCTCTTGTTCAACTATAAGAAAGCTTTACTGCTGAAATTTTGATTGATAAAGGGCTGTTGATTTATTTCAATACAGGGGACCTATCAGAAACTTTTTTTGTTTTAAATGGTTTCTGTTAGAATAAATGGATCCTTTTATGAATATTTCTAGGTCAATCAATTGATATCTTATTGGCCAAGTAGTGGTTTTCTCATATACGGGAGATTGTATTCTTCCTCACAATGCAATAATATTATTCCGTTCTCCCACTTCTTGACAGGTTTATTTATCCTTTTTGGTTATCCACAAGGTAGAATCATTTCAAAGTTCAAAAATTTATTAGGTCTAGAAGGTATTGAAGAAGAAATGGAAACCTCCTTTTAGCATCTACAGGTGATCGAGGGGAAGCAATCAAATATGTTCATCTTTCCATTACACTTGCTTCTTTCATATGAGATGAGAAACCAACTTATATTTAGACATATTCCATGATTGGCAGTTCACCAACAAAAAAAGTATGGAAAACAATGAGTATACGATCTGAAATTATTTTCAGTTTGGTTTTTTGTAAAATAATTGATCTAATGCATGTGGATAATGAAAGGTTGTAGAACATTTTTGTTTTTATTGTGACATCTATGTTCCGGTTAACATGCTAAGTGTCTTTATCGGTGGTTAAGCTTTGAAGGGTATCTTTTTCATGTACTTCTTTTCCCAAGTGATATTCAAATTGCTTCCAGTTGAAGAAGACATCATTTCCCTGAATCAGCAACTCGTTTTTGTTACTTAAAAGAAGCTAAATTTTTTTTCCTGTTTTAGATTGTGTAAGAAGCTATTATGTTTCTTTTAGGAGGAAATGATGAGGGGAAGACCAGGGTTCGAACATTTGAATGAGCCCCTTCATGTTCTTGTAGAGGCAGAGTTGCCTGCTGACACCATTGAAGCTCGTTTGGTGCAAGCTCGTGAAATTATTGAAGATCTACTGAAACCTGTGGTATGGCCTTCCTCTCCTCTCTAGCCATTTTTGTATTTCCAAAGTCCAGGATTAGCATACCTTCATCAATGATTCTATATTAGCAGCACCATGCATTTTATCGATTCTATGTTATTAAAATATTCAGGATGAATACCTCGATATTTTCAAGAAGCAGCAACTTCGGGAGCTTGCCATGATCAATGGGACCTTGCATGAGGAAGGTGGACAGTCACCTGGCTCGCATTCACCATTCCACAATAGTCTTGGTATGAAAAGGGCGAAGACAAGGGGGTAGCCAGAGAAACAAAGGGTTGTTGCCCTTCCAACTTGTGATGGCTTCTGCTTTTTGCAAATTGCAATGGCAAGGTTGCCCAGGCCTATCTGGCTAATCTCTGAATTGCCTGGTGAGTGATGACGGGGCATCGACCCATCTTTGTCCTAGTAAACTTCATATATTTCATGTTTATTGGCTCTGGGATTTTCGTGATCGTGTGGTTAGTAAACCTTCTGATCGGAGACTGGTGAGGCTTTGGTTTGAATGCTTTATTCTTTATTGCCTGTGCCGAATTATATTTATTATAGACAGAATGCAGCATGCCTGTCTGTGGTTACTAGTTTTGGAGAGGAGACTGATTTTCTTTTGATTGTAAAAAAGAGTTTGATAGCACTTCAAATAAATTAAGATGATATTCTGGAGGTGAGACTTTATATGCAGTGCAGATTGCAGACCAAAGTTAACAGGTACTAATGTTTGTGTTATCTTCTTGTTGTCATGTTGAACCAAATGGCGGCACAAAAGATCTTTCATTTGTTGGTCTTAAGTCGATGTGCTTTCGACACATGCAAGCTGAAGCTGTGCACTTAATAAATTGTTTTATCACTTTTTTTAAAATAATTTATTTAATAAATTATATTTTCTAATAAATACTTGTCAAATAGGTGTTTTTATACTTTAGGCATGGCCACAGAAACGACTATTGTGCGCGTGTTGTCTAGTTTTAAATTTTAAAAATAAAATAAGTGCCGGTCATTATGGAATGGTTGGTAAACACTGTTTACTTCACCCGATTAAACACTCTCTTTTTTATAATGATATTAGCTTATTTTTTTTAGGAATTTGAACTTAAAATCTTATCCTTCACTCTACACAAACGCATTGTTAATTAAAGGGCTAAGCCACATTTTATGCATCGTTCAACTTACTTAAGAGAAATAAGCACTCTACATGACATCTTTTTTGATGTAGGATTCTAAATGTGAATTTTATTTACTTTAATAAAATTAATTAATCAGTAAAAAAAAATCACAAATAATATAAAAATCTTAATTTTATTTATTTTTTTAATGTAAAATTATTTTTCTCAGTACATTGTCATACTTGTGAGTTCCTTATTAGATTACTATATATAACATCTTATATATAGTATTTATAGACTAGCACTAATACTAAATAAATTTTCTCATTGAAACTAATTGATTAATAGAAAAGTACTTACAAATGATATAATGATATTAATTTCATTGATTTTTTAGATATAAGACTATTTTTCTCCTTATACTACTTCACATAACATTTTATGTATAATATGTATAGATTGATTTTGATATCATGTAAATTTTACGTTATTAAAATTAATTGATTAATAAAAAAAATTACAAATAATATAAAAATCCTTGACTTGTGATTACATGAGTCATAATAAACGTAAAAATCACAAGTATATAAAAAAAAACATCGGTAGATGTAATTTTTGTGTGGCATATTAGAAAGTAGAAGATTTTGCTGTGATCTGTGGCGTATCTCCAGGTACAGCAAGTGCTCTGGTTGATCCCATCGATCTTGTTGACCTACATGATTATGGCAAAAATCATAAAGGGCTTCGTTTAAAAATAAGAAAATTTTAGTTGTAATAATTGTGAAAAGTTAAAGTTGAGAGTAATTTTAAAAATATATAGAAATTACATAAATAAAAATTTATATATATTAAATTTTTATAATAATAATGATATATAAAAATTTATAAGAAGCTATAATTTTTCATTCTCAAACTAAACCTTAGCTTCGTTTTGGGAGTCTTAACTAACTTCAAAAGTTAAATAGAGTTGAAATTGAATTTAATTTTATAAATGAAGTTAAAATTACATAATTAAAGTGATGAATTTATATATTAAAATTTATATAATAATAACGAAGTTTGTGCAAATTAAAATGAAAACTAAGGGTGTATTGGGGAAAGCTTAGCTAGCTTTGTGAGTTACATAGAATTGAAATTAAAGTTAATTTCATAAACAAAGTTAGAATTGTATATTAATTAAGATGATAAAAGTATATACATTAAAATTTATATAATAATAATAACATTAAAAGTAATTTTAAAAATAAATTAAAATCAAACTTTATTTGTTTTTAATTTTTTTTCAACTTTTAAAATTATTTTCAACGTCATTATTATTATATAGATTTTAACGTATAAATTTTTATCATCTAAATTACTTATATTATTCTAATTTTACTTAAAAAAAAATTTCATTTTCAATTTATTTAACTCTTAAAATTAAAAAAAAAATTATTCTCGAACGAACCCTAAATCAAACAAAGCCTGCGTCGATGGAGCACATGGAATTGTGCCGTGCCTGTACCAATTCAACCACCGGCTCAGGATAACGATCGATCCGCACAATATATGCAGACTGGCTTTGAGATGCAGGAACAGGAAAATCAATCAATCAATCAATCAAATCAATGAGGAGGTGATGAAAACACAATGATATAAATAGACCATGGATTAATTTATTTCAGCGATCTGACGGCATCACGGGCTTCGTCTCAAGTACATCGGCAGCCAGCACAGCCGGCGCAATGGTAGGCCTTGTCGCCCATGATCACCGCGCCTCCTCCCGTCGCCCGCTTCTTCTTCTTGCAGCCACCGTAGACTTCCTCGCATCTGCAACAGAAGATGGCCAGTGACGTGACCAGGATCCAGGAGATGATGATGCAGAACACCATGTCCTCCTCGGTGACTCTGACGACCAACCCCATACGCTAGCTGCTGGTAGAGCGACCACAGGCAAGCGTCTCTCCTCTCTCTCTCTCTCTCTTTTCGATCTTCTCCTGCTACCACTTCCCCTCTCTCTCTCTACCTCTATCTATCTACTCCTCGATACTACGGTGTTGCATCAGCGTGCTCGATGGCGTCGTTTAATAGGAATGGCGTTGCAGCTGCGTACGTGGTGATTATCTGACGGAGATGATTGAAAGGATCGTCGACGTACGGTTGTTGACTCATACCGATCAATCAAAAGGTTATAAATTTTCCGAACACACATCCTCGCGAAAGGACGGTTGGTTCACCGGCAGCGACGGTGGAGGTCGTAGTCGGAACTAACAAATCGTCGCGTGGTGGACGGACCATTAATCGAACCACCAGCAGTCGTGGTCCAAAGTCAAAGCAGCTCTTACTTTTCCGTCAATAACAAGTTCCATAAAGTTCGTCGGAGTGGAAGAAATGACCCAACCCGTTAAAGCATTCCTCGCTGTTTTCAGCCTTTTGCAATTTGTTGGTACCAAATCGATAAATTTGTTGACCCTTTGCATTAATAGGTTTGTATTCTGTACGAAAAATAATAAATTAAATTTTTTTTTATCTTTTTACTATTTTTCATTTTTTTTTAAATACAATTCTTTCGTACATCAAGAGAAAGCATATGCACGTAAAATTGAATAAAAATGAATCGAAGAAAATTTATTTCTCGATTAAGATTGATTAGGATGAAAATGAATTCAACACAAAAAGAGGGTTTGTACACTTAGAAAATGATTTCCCATTTTCTTAATTTTTCAAGAATTTGTGTATTTAAAAAATGAGAAAATTTTTTTCCTCATTTGCAATAGGTATACAGCCAGCCCATCTCGGAAAAAAATTTTAGACCCCTTACGAAATTTTTTGTTATTACATTCAAAAACCTTTATTTTACTAAAATTTTCTTCATTTTCTGTCAAGTGCATAGACGTTAAGAAAACATTTTCTGTAACGTGCACAAATGTCAGGAAAATATTTTCCAAGAAACTATTTTCTAGATTTATCTTGAAAATTATTTTCCAGATTTATCAAATTTTCTTAGAAATTATTTTTTAGGTGTACAAACACTTATTAGAATTGAAAATTCAATGTTTATGAATATACAGGAATTGAATTGAATAAATGTTAAATAAATTATTTTTAATTGAATAATTTTAATATAAAATATTATTTTATAAATTTTTATAAAACTTTGTATCTTTATTTTTAAATTTTATTTATTATTTTGTATCTTTATTCTTTATTTTTATAAATTTATAATACTTAATTTTATTGATTTTTTTATAAATATTTCTTTTTTTAATTTCTCACGTTCTTTCTTATTTTATTTTTATTTCATTTCTTTTTTATTTTTTTCTAAGGTTTTACAATTTCTTTGTTGCTACCCTACCATGGTAGTTGTCCCTTGTGTCGTCGTTGTCAAGAGGAAGCAAAAGAGATGTGTGGAAGGGTGGTGGGCTGAGATAAGGAGAGATTCGACATGAATTACTGTGCATGTTGGGAGGGCGATGATTGATTCTGTCGAGAGGGCATGCGGAACGGATCGGTGGAACGAGTGTCGGGATAGCAGAGAGAGGAGAGGGTGGAGAGATGCGAGCATCGGGAGAACATCAACGCAGTAAGGGAGGTTGTGAGGTTGCAAGGTTGCGAAGTTGCAAGGTTAGGGTGGTGGCCGCTCATGGCGAGGTCATGAGTGCAAGGGAGAGGTCACTGGTAGTCGCGATCGAGGACGTGAGCGTCAGGATCACATGTGCAACAAGGGTATTATTTGCTTGTTGACACTATGTAATCATATTTTTTACTATATATCATAGTATTCTACAGTACATTTATTAAACAAGGTTTACATTTTTTACTATTCATAAAATAAAATCAATATCATTACATTTTTATCGTAAATCATGTACTTTTTCGAGACTCAACTCACATATCTAAAACACCCAGAAAATGATGCCAAGGTCGTTCACGAAGGAGGAAGATGTACTTTGTGAGCAGCGAGCAAATGTGTGAGGGCACAAGTTGGGATTTGGCTTTGATTTGAAGAAGAGAGGAAATGAATTCTTGACCCACCTTTTATACAGGGGTTGTAGTGGAATTGAATTCTAAAGAAGGCATATGACATAAATTGAATTACGTAAAATTGAATTTCGTCTCATTTTGAAGATACAAAAAAATCATTTTTAAAAAATTAATTACATTCAAAATCTTGTAGAATATCATGCTAATAATTTAATTGTTATTTCTAATTGAGGTATAATTAATTCTCATTCCACCAAATGACCTAAAATCAAAGGTTGAAAACAAAAGAACATCGACAAAGTCAAGTTAACATTTTTTTAAAGAAAGAAATAAACACAATCTAAAAAGTCTTCTAAAAGAAGAAATTTAGTATCCTTAAAGACACGTTTGTACATGTAAAATTAGTTGAAAATGAATTTTTAGAAATTTATTTCTTAAGCATAATTAAATTAGACAAAATTGAATTCACTGCAGAATTATTTGTACACCTCTTAGAATTAAACGAAACTAAAAATTCTGGCAATTGAACAGAAGCGAATGAGAAAATTCAAGTTAACTGAATTTTAGACAATTCATACCTCATGAATCTAGACTTTATTTTTGTCATAAATTAAAAAGTAAATAATATTGACAGAAATGAATTGAATTTTATTTCACTAATACAAATAAGTGATTTTTAGGAATTGAATTCATTTCAATTCAATTCTTATGGATTCTATAGATATAAACGGACCTTAAGAAGAAATTACCAAAAGGGACAATTAACAAATAAGTGCATGATATTTACAACTGCAAAGTGGCTAAAGGGGCCTGTGACTTTGCAAAATACGAGAAATAGTGAAAAATGATAATAAATAGTAATTTAGTGGTGGTAAGAATTTCTTTACATCTTAAAATATTATATTCAAATATTCGCTTAGTTAAGATTCAACCTTGACACTACCTAAAATAAAAGAGCATCTTACGAACTCAAGATTTAAACCATTGAAGTAATAGTGTAAGAATCTCTTTTGATCTTAAAGTTTCAAGTTTAAATCTTTATTCAATTGTGTTTCTCAACTTTGACATTACCTTTTACCATATATATTAAATACTGATATTTTGAAGTTAAAATTTTACTTCTCTAGGTACATTCTGTTTAACTGAACGTTACGGTGAAGTGAGTTCCATGATTTTAAAGAAATTACACGATTTACAATTGAAAAGTGATAATAATATTTTTTTAAAATTGTGATAAATAATAAGTTGTGATAGCATTTTTTTTAAAACGTCAAATTCAATGAATAGTAAATAATGTAAAAATTATTTAATAAATGATATTATATAATATCAGATATATAATAAAAAATATAATTAAACAACCAAACATATGCAATGCAGTGTTGCACTGTTGCTCGGCTCAGGTTGTCGATTTTTACGGCTTCTTCCGAAAGAGGAAAAAAAAACAATTACTAAAATCGTGCAAGATCATTAAAATGATAATCTAGTGATTGTAACAATCTCTCTGCATTTTAAGATTGCGAATTTGAATCTATATTATCTTTTATATATTTATAACTATACCTTGTGTAGTGTTTACATCTCCAACTTCAAGAAAATTAGAAAGACTTTGTTTAAAAATAATGTGAGATTAGGTAAGGTGAAAGTTTACGTTTTACATCGTACAATATGATTTCAATTTTATTTTTCTTACTTTTGTTCGTTTCACATTCAAATGTAACCGTAAAAAAAATTGTTATAATTAATATTTATATATATTATTTGATAAAAATATTATGTAAAAATATTACTAAATCTCGTTACCAAACACCGCCAAAGTCAATCTGGTATCCTTTCTTATCTTCGAGCATTAAATCTTTCAACTTTTCATAATAAACAACACAACTGTGGGTATTATTTACAAGTGACTTTTATCAACAGAAGTTAAAAAAAGTTAAAGTTAAAATTAATTTTATAATTAAAATTAAAATTATATAATAATTTAAATAATAAAATTTTATACGTTAAAATTTATGTAAAGTAATCTCAGGAGAGAAAAATTACTCGTGAATGATGTCGTAATGTTGTGGTAAATTTCAAGTCAAATCTTTAATTACTAGTATTATTATTATAAAAACATATATATAATTTTCTTTCGTAAAAAAAATATTTCTCGTAAGAAAAGCAAAACTTTTCACGAAAATGCTATTTTTATCTTTCATAATATATATATATATATATATATATATATATAGAGAGAGAGAGAGAGAGAAATGACTTTGTAGATGCCTACAGAAGTTAGTTTTGTAAGTGACCATTAGATCAAAGTTAGACGATAGATAGAGAGTGACGGAAAAAGTAGAGAGAGAATGAAAAAAAATCCTCTCACCGTTGTCACCCACGCAAAAGATGTGATTCATCTTTCCAAAGTAACCCTTTTATTTTAACACGAAAAGAAAATCACATTTCACCTATGATTCCTTTTCCCAATCGAAACTATTAATTACCTTAAGTACTTCAGTACATTGTAGAAAGTAAAATATGTTTAATCTAAAATGTATGAGTTGAATAACAAATATATTCGTAAAACGAAACCACACTTTTAATTAAAAAATCAATCATTCGAATTTTCAAAAGCTAATGGATTGTAAGTCGATTGGCATTCTACAGACTGGTTACAAACTTAATACTACCATTATGTTACGAACTTAATGCTAAATTATTTAGGGGACATTGACTCTATAGGTGTGGTTGTAAGTCGATCAACAGGTGAAATTTGGTACATGGCAATCGGCCCGCAAGCCAGTACACGACCCCGGCTACCGGTTCCCCAGCTCCCTCCCAGGCGGTAAAAGTTGTTATCACCCCCACTTAGTCGAGTCTGGGTTCCGAGTAAGCACACGGAAGCCAGCCCGCAAGCTGGTACACACCCTCGGCTACCAGTTCGCCAACTCTAAAACTCCTTATAACCCCTCACTCAACCGTTAAATCCATTTATATAGTCTCAGGTCTTTTAACATAAATATTTGAAGGATATCTAGAGTTATACCCTTAAAACGCCTAAGTACTATTCTTAACTTAAAAATTGAATTTCATGTGTTTAACTTAAAAATCTCATGTGCCTTGCTAAAACACTAATCATTTATGCTTAAAGTTACGATTCTTTAGTTAAAACGCTGACACTATTCACATGTGCACTTTAAAGCGCACATGCCTGACTTAAAAATCACATGTTCATGTTAAAACGTCGTTCTTTTAATACAATCGTCCGGTCATTTAACACAAAACGCCTAAGTACTATTCTTAACTTAAAAATTGAATTTGACGTGTTTAACTTAAAAAGCTCATGTGCTTTGCTAAAACACCGATCATTTATGCTTAAAGTTACGGTTTTTTAATTAAAATGCCGATACTATTAACACGTGCACTTTAAAACGCACACGCCTGACTTAAAAATCACGTATTCATGTTAAAATACTGGTCTTTTAATACAATCGTCCGGTCTTTTAACACAAAACGCTTTAGTACTGTTCTTAACTTAAAAATTGAATTTCACGTGTTTAACTTAAAAATCTCATGTGTCTTGCTAAAACACCGATCATTTATGCTTAAAGTTATGGTTCTTTAGTTAAAACGCCAACACTATTTACACGTGCACTTTAAAACGCAAATGTTTGACTTAAAAATCATGTGTTCATGTTAAAACGCCGGTCTTTTAATACAATTGTCCAATTTTTTAACACAAAACGCCTAAGTATTATTCTTAACTTAAAAATTAAATTTCATGTGTTTAACTTAAAAATTTCACGTGTTTTGCTAAAACACCAATTATTTGTGCATAAAGTTACGGCTCTTTATTTGAAACACTGATACTATTCACAGATGCACTTTAAAACGTACATGTCTGACTTAAAAAATCATTTGTTCATGTTAAAACACCGGTCTTTTAATACAATCGTTCGATCTTTTAACACAAAATGCCGAATCTTTCATCACGTGTGAACTTAAACTTTCACGTGATGAAAGATTGTACGATGTAGCTTATGAACTTAAACTTAAACACCAGTCTTTTAAGATTTTGTCGCGTATGCTGTAAGATTGTAGGATATAACTTAATTAATATTTAATCATAATTTGATGGTAATTTAAAAGTCGTAATTATATTTACTAATTATCTATTTAGTTATTAATTGAACATAACTGGAAATATTAAACTTAATGCTAAATTATTTAACACTAAGTAATCAAAATCTTTTTTAATTCAAAATTAATTAATTAAAAATCAAATCCACCCTAATATTTTCATTAAGGATTTTACAAATTATAAGAATATTTCACAAATAAATTGAAGATAGATTTAATAATTAAATCAATTAATTAAAAATATAAAATACAAAACCACATAAATATTTTATCACTCCATCAAAAATTTAAGTCATTGATATAAATAATTTATTAATCACTTACTCCAACATATTAAAATAATAAATTAATGCATATGTTTAATTAAGCACTTAAAAAACCTTAATCACCGTATTTGTAATCAATAAACGATTAATTAAAATTCATAAGTTAATTAATGTGGATGCACGTGGGTGGAGTTTTAAAATTAAAGGAGAAAGAGTATACACGTCTTTTTAGGTGAAGAGAGTGTGTATTTTTAAATTTCAACAGTAAGAGAGAGTAACTTTTAAGTTACGTAAATTTCACCTATCGATCTTACGATTGACGGATAACTACAAAATCAAATTTTACAGGTACCTACAAAAGGCGTGCCCTCGTCAATATATATATATATATATATAAAGGCACGAGTTCTATAGGTGCCTACAGAAGTCACTTCTCTAGGTGTCCGTCGATCTCAGGATCGACGGTTGAAATTGAAAAACTTAAAAACACTCACTCTTATGCACGTGAAATTTAAAAACACACTCTCTTCTGCAGCAACAAAAATTTAAAAACACTCTCTCTCGTGCAGCAGCTGAAATTTAAAAACACTCTCCTTTAACTTAAAAAATTCATTCACGTACGTATAATTAATTTATCATTAATTACAAATACGGTGATTAAATTTGAAAGATGTTTGTGGAATTTTTTTATCTTAAATATTAGGGTGAATTTTTTTAAAGATAATTCGATTTTAACCGATTCCTGAAAAGTTGTTTTCATTAAATATTTTAAAACACTCAGTTTTCAATTGATTATTTTCCATGTGTTATTCTGTTTAATTTCACATGTGACTGTTAATTCAACTGTCTGGTCGTTTAAACTAAAACGCCGCTTCTCTCATCACGTGTGAACTTACGTGACATTCTACGGTCATATTTCAACAAACTTATACAACCAACTCAATGACTTGAAATAACAATTTAATCACTTATACAACCAATTACAAATCACTTGAAATAACAATTTAATCACTTATACAACCAATTATAAATCACTTGAAATA
>JAMKPZ010000494.1:0-51796 GCA_024699675.1 Amphibolis antarctica | reverse complement strand
AAATGAATGATCAAGGTATGGTTAATTATGAAGCTTCTTCTAGTCAAGTGCTAGGTGTTGAATTGGAAATGTAAGAAAGTTTACCTACTAGTAGAAGTCAATAGAAAATGAATGATCAAGGTATGGTTAATTATGAAGCTTCTTCTAGTCAAGTGCTAGGTGTTGAATTGGAAATGTAAGAAAGTTTACCTACTAGTAGAAGTCAATAGAAAATGAATGATCAAGGTATGGTTAATTATGAAGCTTCTTCTAGTCAAGTGCTAGGTGTTGAATTGGAAATGTAAGAAAGTTTACCTACTAGTAGAAGTCAATAGAAAATGAATGATCAAGGTATGGTTAATTATGAAGCTTCTTCTAGTCAAGTGCTAGGTGTTGAATTGGAAATGTAAGAAAGTTTACCTACTAGTAGAAGTCAATAGAAAATGAATGATCAAGGTATGGTTAATTATGAAGCTTCTTCTAGTCAAGTGCTAGGTGTTGAATTGGAAATGTAAGAAAGTTTACCTACTAGTAGAAGTCAATAGAAAATGAATGATCAAGGTATGGTTAATTATGAAGCTTCTTCTAGTCAAGTGCTAGGTGTTGAATTGGAAATGTAAGAAATTTTACCTACTAGTAGAAGTCAATAGATGTAGAGGAAAGGGAAGTGAGCTTGACCCCATGTTGAGTCTCACTAATCCATTGCTCATTCACTTGCATATCTGTCTACCACATATTCAAAATTTTTGGAGAGTGATGAGCAAAATACATCAACTACGTTGAATTATGGTGCATATGGTTATGACAGAAGAGAGAAGGGTTTCTCCACATGACGCTACTATTGAGTTAGTAAGAAATCTTCTAGGACTTAGAATGAGATGTTTAATGCAATAGATATATTATGTGCTGATGATATGCAAAGCCAATTTCTTGCATTACCGAAAGATGTGTGGGAGGAGTGGTTAAAATATTACATATATAAAATATAAAATAGTTGTATGGAGTGTGATAAGTTTTTTATCCATGTTTTAGATTTGTATTATGTTGAGTTGTACATGGATGAATGTTATGTGATGTTATGTTATGCTATGTTATGTTATGTTATGTTATGTTATGTTATGTTATGTTAAGCATGCTATGTGGTTTTGTAGGTTTTAATTTATATGATCATATCTATCTAATCTTGTTTGATGATTCATTATTTTTACGAGAAATTGGTTTTTATGTTACTATAGGGATGGATGTAAAGGTGAAATTTAAATTGATGCAATTGTTGATTGAAAAGAGGAGGAAGAGACGAAAGTTGTTGACTACAATATGTCATGTGTTTTCCTTGATATCAGTTTTCTTAATTCAAGTAACGTACAAGAATATATAGTAGAGAAGAACAAGAGTACGTGCAAAAATTGCTAGATTCATCTTTACCGCAACGAAAAAACAAATGTAGAAAAATTTAACACATGAGCCAACATGTGTTTCATTTTTGTCGATTGTTGAGATGTGAAAGAGTAGTACAAGATAGGAGGAATATTAGTGTCAAACAAAAAGTTGCAATATTCTAGTTACCATTGGTCAAAACCAAAGATATGGAATAACAACAAAGTGATTTGTAAGATCTGGTTGGACAATTAGCACGTATTTTAATAAAATGTTGAATAGTATATTGCGAATGGGATGTATTCTACTAGCATGACCTTCTACATTAACACACAGTCAGATTCGAAATGATCCAAATGTGTATCTATACTTCAAGGTAATTTTGTATTTTTCATGGTAATTCATGTATGGTAGTTGTTCATGCATTTCCGGATGGCCAACGTCGGCAAGGATGCATGTTAGTGGCGTCATCCCGGAAGCCTTTCCGGGGCATCAGGAGGATAGTCTTACTCCTCCCGGAGATGGGGAACCGTTGGGTCATACATGCTCATACACCCGAATGGCTGACACCGGCAAGGATGCCTGCCGGCAGCGTCATCCCGGAAGCCTTTCTGGGGCATCGGGAGGGTAGTCTTACTCCTCCCGGAGATCGGGAACCGTCGGGTCATACATGCTCATACACCTGAACGGTCGACGTCGGCAAGGATGCATGCCGGTGGCATCATCTCGGAAGCCTTTCTGGGGCATCGGGAGGGTAGTCTTACTCTTCCCGGAGATCGGGAACTATCGGGTTGTAAATGCTCGTACGCCCGAACGACCGACGTCGGCATGGCGTCGTCCCGGAAACCTTTCTGGGGCATTGGGAGGGTGGTCTTACACCTTCCTGGAGAAACAAGAATCATCGGGTCGTACATGCTGGTACACCCGAATGGCTGACACTGGCAAGGATGCTTGCCGGCGATGTCATCCTGGAAGCCTTTCTGGGGCATCGGGAGGGTAGTCTTACTCCTCTTGGAGATCAGGAACTGTCAGGTCGTACATGCTCATACGCCTGAACGGCCGACGCCAGCAAGGATGCATGCTGGTGGCGTCATCCCGGAAGCCTTTCTGGGGCCTCTGGAGGGTAGTCTTACTCCTCCCGGAGATCGGGAACTATCGGGTTGTACATGCTCGTACGCTCGAACAGCCGACGCCAGCATGGCGTCATCCTGGAAACCTTTCCAGGGCATCGGGAGGGTGGTCTTACACCTTCCTGGAGAAACAAGAACCGTTGGGTCGTACGCGTTCGTACGTCCGAATGGCCGACGCCGGCAAGGATGCATGCCGACGGCGTCATCCCGGAAGCCTTTCCGGGGCATCGGGAGGGTAGTCTTACACCTCTTGGAGAAACGAGAACCGTCGGGTTGTACATGTTCGTACGTCCGAACGGCCGATGTCGACAAGGATGCATGCCGATGGCGTCATCTCGGGAACCTTTCTAGGGCATCGGGGGGTAGTCTTGCACCTTCTCGGAGAAACAAGAACCGTTGGGTCGTACATGTTCATATGTCCGAACGGCTGACGTCGGCAAGGATGCATGCCGGCGGCGTCATCTTGGAAACCTTTCCGAGGCATCGGGAGGGTAGTCTTACACCTCCTGGGGAAATATGCATAAAATGAATAAAACGTGTAAAACACGTGGGGAAACTGCGAATTTCCACATAAAAGGACCCGACAGAGGGGTCGCGACCGAACCGAACTTGACCGTGCCAGGTGGATTCACCCGGTCGGGAAGGAGGCTGCTAGTACCTTCGAAAGTGCATTCGAAGGAATGACATCCGGACATGTCATTCAACCTTTCCCTTGTATGGGAGAGATCTAGCATGGTCGGGGCTCGAGAAAAACGTCGTTAAACCATATGTAAAACGACGAGGAAGGAGGGGCTTACCTGCATAGAGTCGTCAGCGGTGATCGGAGGTCCTCGCTCCGATGTGGCGAGAGGGTGTCGGGGCTCCGAGCGGCTCTCCTCCTTTAGAACCTCCAACCGGCGTCTTTTCCAAGGGGTGAAAGCGTGCCTCTATGGGGGGGGGGGCTATTTTTATAAGGGGTTACCTTCTTTGGGAGGATCCAAAGATGGAACCCGGTGCATGTTTCAGTTCAATCACGCGGTTGGTGTGATTGATTGATTGTGAGATTTAAGTGATTAAATCTCGTTGTATCTTTCTAATCGATTCGCCTTACCTTTTCAGGTAGTGAACCGGCAACCACTACGTGACAGGCGGATGCCGGCTAGTTGGACTAGGCATATGAATGGACTTGCACGTTGGTGAGAGAGTTAGAGGTCGGCCACTGAGGTGTTTTACCAGTGTGCCGGTAGTCGACCGGCTTGTTTTACCTGGCCACCCAATAAGGGGGAGCATGTCGACTTAGTTGGGGGATTTGGGGAGCCGGCTACCGGGGTTGGGTATCAGCATGCTGGCGGCGAGCTGGTTGGCCCCCCCCGATCCACCTATTTAAGCATGGGCCAATAGGGAGTCGGCTACCGGATTTTGGTACCAGCATGCCGGCGACGGGCTGGCTGGCCCCACGATCAACCTATTCAAGTATGGGCCAATAGGGAGCTAGCTGCCGGATTTTGGTACCGGCATGCTGGCGATGGGCCGGCTAGCCCCTCGATCAACTTGTTCAAGCATAGGGTCAACAGAATGCCCCTCACTAGGCAAGGTTGTATGACCTCGGTGGAAGGAAACCGACATCCTAGGGTTGAATGACCCTCCATGCATGAGTGGTAAGTCATGCGAGGTTTCACACTTTGTGAATCATCCATCGCTGGTTATAAAATAGAGTCAGGCTTACGCTCTTGGTCACCTAGCTAAGAGATGCCATAAGGGGTGTTGGGCTTGCCAGCTGGTTGCACGGCAGCCACCTTGTGGGTGTCGGCAACCGGGTAGTGACGTGATAGACTTCGCGTGCTTGCTTTGCGAAAGCTGTTGTCGATGTAGTGAATGGTCACGTCGTACTTCCCCTGATTTTACCTCCTAGCCGGCTAGTTGTGCGGCAGTCACCTTGTGGGTGTCGACAACTGTGTGGTGACGTGAAAGGCTTCATGTGCTTGTTTTGCGAAAGTTGTCATCGACGCAGTGAATGGTCACGTCGTACTTCCCTTGATTTTTGCTCCTAGCTGGTTGGTTGCATGGCAGCCACCTTGTGGGTGCCGACAACCGGGTAGTGATGTGAAAGACTTCACGTGTTCGTTTTGCAAAAGCTGTCATCGTCGCAGTGAATGGTCACATCGTACTTCCCTCGATTTTTGCTTCTAGTTGGCTGGTTGCGTGGCAGCCACCTTGTGCGTGCTGGCAACCGGGTAGTGACGTGAAAGGCTTCACGTGCTTGTTTTGCGAAAGTTGTCATTGGCATAGTGAATGGTCACGTCGTACTTCCCTCGATTTTTGCTTCTAGCCAGCTGATTGCACGGCAGCCACCTTGTGGGTGCCGACAACCAGGTAGTGACGTGAAAGGCTTCGTGTGTTGTGTCCAACTTTCTCAGTTTCCGTGTAGCTTTCGTATCCTTCAAAGTTGTCAGGAATCATTTCAGCTTTCTTGATTTTTGTTCAACCAGTTTTTGAAGCGGCTGTCGCCTGGCTTAGCGGAATCCAGGTGACGAGTTTTGCCTATAAATACGGAAGTGAAGCTGTTTGAAATTTTTCATATCTTCTTCTCCTTCATTGGTTTCGTCTCTCCATCTTTCCTTCGTCCTTCCTTTTCTTCAAATATGTACCCATGCCTCGCACAAAGAATGTCACGGGCTACGTTCGGCGACTGACTATCGTGGTTGTATGACAGTGGCTCAACCTTTTGCCACCGACCCTGAAAAATTTACCGGTGGAGGAGTTTTCCTGTCTCGACCGAGCCGAGTCTACTCACCTGTCGATTTTATACGTGCTTATGGACAGCGGTTGCGATCACTCTTTTGTCGAGGCCATTTCTCGATGGTGGCTGTCGGAGTGGCTGGCAGATTTTGGTGCCTCCAGTTCTTGTTCGCTAGCGGGTGAGGCGGAAGGCAAGGCATCGGGCAGGGGCCCCTCCCTAGAGCCCGCGACGTCGGATGCGCCGCAAGATGGTGGTGGACAAGCAACGGTGTTTCCCAGGGACTTCGACGGTGCCGCTGGAAATCCCCGATGATGCAGCCTTGGATGCGGAGTCGATTTGCATGGCGCTCCCGTGGTACCGCACAGCAATCGGCTCTAAAGAGGCAGCAGTCGACGGTGTCTCACCTCCCGACACCAGGAGTTGGTGTTTCTCGTGGATGATCGCCTGTCCCTAAGGAGTGTTTTGTACGGCAGGCCGGCTAATTTAGACCGGTTGCCGGAGGTGGAGTAGCTATTCGCCACGCATGGCTTGCTCCCCTTCGTCTGGGATTTCCGTCGCATGGAGACTGTCCCTAGTTTGGTGGCTAACATGTACTCCAACCTGTCGGAGGTGGAGTCGCAACTCGTCCTCGGCCTCCAGATCGGGTCGGTGGAACTCTCCGACACGCTCCTGTTCGAGGTGCTGGGCTTTCGCTTCACCGGCCTAGACATCTTCTCCTCCCTGCGGAGCCTCCCTTGGAGTATCGGCGACATCAACGCGGTAGTTGCCGTAGAAGCCGACTTAGACCAACGGGTCATCAAGGCCTGGTACTTGTACTTGGTCACCCACGTCGTCTCCTTTATCCTCAACAACACGATCCTACTGAAGGGAGGACATTGGGACGAGATTAGCGTAGCAACCTATCTTGTGACTTTTGTGGTGATATCAGGTTGCTAGGTGAACTGGGCGGCGGCGGTTCGGCGCTAGATGCGGGGTGTGGTCTACTCGGGTTGGTGGCCTCCCAGCCAGTTGCTGTTCGCGGAGGCGATGGTTGAGCTGGCCGGCTTCCTACGCGTCTCAACCGGCGGATGACGTGGAAGGTGAGGTGTTAGCAAAAGCTCCTCTCTAGAGCTCGCGGTGTCGGACGCGTCGCAAGATGCAAGTCGACAGGCAGCGGCTCCACCTGGGGACTTCTACCGTGTCGCTGGAGATCCCCGAAGATGTAGCCTTAGATGCGGAGTCGATTCGCATGGCACTCCCATTGTACCGCACGACGACCGGTTCAGAAGAGGTGGTAGCTAACGGCATCTCACCTCCTGGCACCGACCAGGAGTTGGTGCTTCCCGTGGATGGTCGCCTGGCCCTGAGAAACATTTTATACGGTAGGCCAGCTGATTTGAACTGGTTGCCGGAGGTGGAGCAGCTATTCGCCATGTAGGGCCTGCTCCCCTTTGTCGGGGATTTCCGCCGCATGGAGTCGCAACTCGTTCTTAGCCTCTAGGCCGGGTTGGCAGAACTCTTTGATGCGCTCCTGTTTGAGGTGTTGGGCCTCTGCTTCACTAGCATGGACATCTTCTCCTCTCTGCCGAGCCTCCCTTGGAGTATCGGCGACATCAACACGGCAGTTGTTGCGGAAGCCGACTCGGACCAGCGGGTCGTAAAGGCCTGTGACCTGAACCCGATCGCTCATCTCGTCTCCCGACTTTGGTGACTTATCTCCTGACTTTCACGGTGATATCGGGTTGCTAGGTGAACTGGGCGGCGGCGGTTCAAAGCCAAATGCGGAGCGTGGTCTACCCGGGTCAGCGACCTCCCAGCCAGTTGCTGTTGGGGGAGGTGACAGTCAAGGTGGTCTACCCGGCTTCCTACGCATCTCAATCGGCAATCGGCAGAAGGTTCTGCTCGAGACCCGGACCATCACGTTGGTCGAGAGGCTCGCTTCTAAGCGGGCCAGCTCGTCGTCTGGTGGGGCGTCGACCAGGCGTCGGCCGACTGCTTCTACTGCTGCTTTGCTGGGCGACACTCATGGTTAGCATCCTAGTGTTGGGTGTTGCCGATGTGCCGGCCCCTTGTGAGCAGTCGTGTCTTCTAAGTAGCAACCAGCCGAACTATCAGACTAGCTTGTTTACCTACACACTTGTTTATACGTCAGTTTCCAAAGGTGGGAGGAATTGTCATTCCCTCCCCTTATCCGTGAATACATGTGGTGAGGTGTGTGAAGAAGTTGAGACACTCTCTCCTGTGTTTTTGTCTTGTTGGTTTTGTAGAGGGGTTTTTAGGCGGCTGCCTACGATGGAGTCCGCGCAAGGTGGCTGTTCCGACCCAATTGTGCTATCTGAACCTGCGGGGGAATGAAAGGTGGCTCACCTCACAATAAAAAGGACCGCTAGACATTCATACAAGTGCATTTGGAAACGCTGTTCCTTTATCCAGAGGAACCAACCATAAGGCAATCAAGATAGGTTGAGAGGAGAGATCTGAAAGCTATCCTTTTGCCCATAGTTATGCTAATTCTTCCTCACAAGTTCGCTCTAGGGTTGTAGAGATGATGAATAGAACTATGCGGGTTCCAGAAACGTGGGCATCGGAACCCGGGGGTGGAAGGGGCTTTCAGTGGGATGTCAAGCCCAATGCTACTGAGGACGCAGCTGCTGATAGGTCTTTTGTAAGGGATGCCAAGCCCTGTGTTGATGACTTAGCGGGGATGTTAAGCCCTAGGACAAGAGAAAAAGGGAGAAGTTGGTGTCAGCGAATGGGTTCTGGCACCCAATTGTATTAGCGAACTTCGAAGGGTTGCCAAGCCCTAAAAGAAGGGAATACTTGGTCAATCGCGATAAGCTGGGTATTGGACTGCCAACAGATGACGGAATCCTAAGATCTACCCTTCCCTTACATAGGAGTTCGTATGCTTTCAGGACTCAGCAACAAGTAACTTTTCCTTTTCTTTTTCTCTTTTTTTTTCTTTTCCCTTTTATCTTTTTTTTTCTTTTTTTCCTTTTCTCCTTTTGTTTTCTTTTCTTTTTTTTCTTTTCTCTCTTCTTTTCTATTGAAGAAGGATTCTAGCTACTGACTTTTCTTCTTCTTTTTTTGTTCTTTTCTATTACAAAATAGAAGATAAGAAAACTGAATAAAAGAATGCTACTAGCCCTCCCCACGTGCTATTGCCAGCAAAATAATTCGACGTTGTCGTGGCTGGGTCCAAGGGGAATACCTTACCTAGAGGGAGTCGAACGTTGTTGTCTCCCTCATTGTTAGGTGGCACTCGGGCTAGGTAAAAATGGGAGGTTGGATACTCATTCGAGGGAGAAGTGATCTCCCATCGGTATCTCATAATCACTCAGAATCAGCAAAGACCATGGGGATAAGGACAAACCTAGATTACTCACCCTGTTCCATCTTTGTGCCATCAGAGTTAAAAAAGATGGGCACTCGGGTTTTCGATGTAGAAATCTGGATGTAGTTGGTGTCACTCTTGGGGTTGGTAGTTCATCCCAAAGGTCCGGATAGCACTTCTTGAGTCAGATGTGTCGCCTGCGGCTACAAACTGTTCTCACCACTGGTTGTGGATGCGGCTGCCGGGTATGTCAGAGGTGGCAGCCGGTGGTGGGCCGGTTGGACAGTGGAGTGTGTAAGTATTGGGCAACAAGCTGTGGATGACGACCAGGTCATTTTCTGACTTCCTGGTGTTTCTTTCGGCAAATGGTGAGCCAATTGTTTCGTGGTTCCGAGACTGAGGGGGCGCGAGGATGTTCCAGCAGGTTGTGACCTGGAACACACACGAACATTTGGGGTGAAGATTTGGCTAGCTCTGCCAACCTTCTTCCTTTCCAATATGGACGAGGCAAGACAACTGAAGGGTTGGACATGTTTATTGTGCGTGCATCGTGCGTGCACCATGCGACATGTGAGGAGCATACCTGTCCGGAAAGGAGCGTACCTGTCCGAAGCTGACCTCTCAGTCAGTCGGTGGAGAGTCGAACGGAGACGTTGGTCGCTAGCTTGTCTAAAGGCGACGGCCGTGATGAGCCCCGTTCATGCTTGTCCCTCACGGCCACAGGGAATCGACCTCTTAGTTGGCTTGTGGGGAGTCGGTTTGAGAAGCTGGTGGCCACGATGATCCCCGGTGGTGTTTGTCTTTCTTGGCCCTGGGGAGCTGGTATGAGAAGCCAGCGACCGGCCTGTTTGAAGGTGGCGGCCGCTATCATCCCTGGTCGAGTTTGTCTTTCATGACTATGGGGAGCTGACCTCTTGGTCAGCTTTTGGGGAGTTGGCCCACTGAGTTTCACCATCGGCTCTGATGAGTGCATGAAACGGGACGGAGGGGCAGAATGCCCCTAGTTTTGCCCTGAGCTGTAGGTTCTTTGGAGGAGTTAGCGGCTTTTCTAGTGGAAGTGTTGGCGGCCGGTTGGACAGTACGTGGAAGCCAAGTAAACCCCCAGAAGAAGAGTTGGTCGTTCAGGGCCGTGGGGATCCGTTCTGAGAAGTCGATGGCCGGCCTGTTTGAAGGCGGTGGCCACTATGTTCCCCGGTCGAGTTTGTCTTTCATGACTCTGGGGAGCTGGCCCACTGAGTTTCACCATCGGTGACTGCCGAGTGCATGAAAGGGGTCAGAGGGGCAGAATGCCCTTAGTTGTCCTGAAGTGTTGGTCTTCTAAAGGTGTGGTTGGATTTCCGATTGGATGTGCCGACGGCAGGTTGGACAGTATGCGGAAACCGAGTAAACCCCCAGAAGAAGAGTTGGTCGTTTAGGGTCATGGAGAGCTGACCTCTTGGTCAGCTTGTCGGGAGTTGGCCCGCTAAGTTTCTCCATCGGCTCTAACGAGTGCATGAAATGGGACAGAGGGGCAGAATGCCCCTAATTCTGCCACGAGGTGTAGGTCTTCTGGAGTTAGCGGATTTCCTAGTGGAAGTGCCGGTGGCCGGTTGGATGGTACGCGGAAGCTGAGTAAACCCCTAGAAGAAGAGTTGGTCGTTCAAGGCCGTGGGGACCTGGTTTGAGAAGCCGGTGGCCTGCTTGTTTGAAGGCGGCGGTTGCTATGTTCCCCGGTGGAGTTTGTCTTTCATGACCTTGGGGAGCTGGCCTGCTAAGTTTCACCATCGGGGACTGCCGAGCGCATGAAAGGGGTCAGAGGGGTAGAATGCCCCTAGTTTTGTCCCGAAGTGTTGGTCTTCTGAAGGTGTGGGCAGATTTCCGGTTGGATGTGCCAGCGGTCGGTTGGACAGTATGCAGAAACCGAGTAAACCCCTAGAAGAAGGGTTGGTCGTTTAGGGCCATGGGGAGTCGGTCCGAGAAGTTGACGGCCGGCTTGTCTGAAGGCGGCGACCACAATAATCCCCAGTCAAGTTGTTTATGGGTAGAACTTCTTCAACTACGACAGATTGACCAGATCGAACTCTTGTTGGGTGGCTTCATCAAAGAGCTAGGTGTCCCCCCCGTTGAGGGTCTTGGTGATGACGTATGGGCCACGCCAATTTGGGGAGAATTTTCTCGTGGAACCTGTTGGGAAGGTGGTGCGAAGGACTAAATCACTGGGTGTGAGGAGCTTGGGACAAACTTTCTTGTCGTAAGCCCTTGCCATCTTCCACTGATAAGTTTGGGCATGGTCCAATGCTCTCAACCTTCTCTCGTCAAGGATATTGAGTTGCAACAGGCACAATTCCGACCACTGGTCATTGGAGTCTGCTTCCTCCTTGAGGATGCGAAGGGATGGAAGTTCTACCTCTACTGGCAATACTGCTTCGGACCCGTATACCAGCGAGTATGGTGTTGCTCCGGTGGTGGTCCATAGGGATGTCCGGTAGGCTTGGAGTGCGTACGGGAGGTGGTCATGCCAGTCTTTGTGTGTTTGGACCATCTTCTTGAGGATCCGGACCAATGTCTTGTTAGCTACTTCGACTACTTCATTCATCTGTGGCCTGTAGGGGGACACCCTTAGGTGGTGGATATGGTACCATTCGAGGTAGCCTGTAACCTACTTAGCTGTAAAGTTGGTGCCGTTGTCGGTCACCACCTCGAACAATATGCCATACCGGGTGACAATGTTGTTGCGCAAGAACCTCTGGGTGGTGGCTGCAGTGACGGTTTTGTAGGAAGTCGCTTCCACCCACTTAGTGAAGTAATTGATGGCCACCAGTATATACCGGTGTCCATTGGTGGCTGTTGGCTTGATCTCGCATACCACATCCAAGGCCCACATGGAGAATGGCCAAGGGGAAGCCATGTTGTATAGTTCCTTGGGGGGGCACGTGGATGAGATTTCCATGAACCTGGCATTGGTGACAGTGACAGATGTAAGTGGTGCAGTCTGCCTCCATTGTGCTGTAGTAGTAGCCTTGGAGCATGATCTTTTTCGCCAGGAGGAGCCCATTCATGTGGGATCCACAAACACCTTCATGGATTTCCTACATAACCGTACGTGCTTCGGGCTGGGTTACACACCAGAGAAGAGTCTGGTTGTGAGATCGTTTGTAGAGTTGTCCCTCGCTAAAGACGTAGCTGGCTGCCAGCTTGGACAACGTACGTCGATCTTGGGTGGTAGCTTCTGATGGCAACTTTCCGGTCTCCAAGAAGGTTTGTATGTCTGTATACCACAGGCGGTCTTCTTGCTGTGAGTTCTCCAGATCACCTTCTGGGGACCTAGGATCTGTAGTTCCCTTACAAGGGCCGGTTCTCTGTGTTGGTTGACTATTTTCTGTTTGTTGGGGCAGCTAGCTGGATGAAAAGCCAAAGGTCTGGTGTCTGCCCGCTTGGGGACTTCTATGAGGTGGTAGATATCCTCACTGTAGGCCGGCTGATGGAGTGTTGTGACTTCTATGGCTATGCTTCAACCTTCTATGACCGTTACCCATGATGCTAAGCAACAAAACCGGATAGACCACCAGGTAGTGTCGTAGCTTTTTCACTGTCCAAACCAACGAGAGACAGTATTTTTCAATTAGCTCATATCATTCCTTTACCACGGTAAATTTTTTACTAAGGTAGTATATGGCCTGCTCGATTCTACCAATGGTATCATGCTGGCCCAAACCCATGGAAGAAGCTGTGACTGACATGTATAGGAAGAGCGGCTGCCTGGGATGAGGCGACACGAGAACCAGCGGCCGGGATAGCTGCCGCTTGATGTGGTCGAAGGCGACTTGGCATTCTTTTGTCCATGCAAAGCTGGCGTTTTTCTTCAACAACTTGAAGAAGGGCTCACAAGTCGGTGTGAGGCGTGAGATGAAGCGCCCGATGTATTGCAGCCTTCCCAATAAGCTTCGGATCTGTTGTTCTGTCCGTGGGGGAGGCATGTCTAAAGTTGCCTTTGCCTTGTTAGGATCTACTTCAATTCCCTATTTGCTGATGACGAAGTCGAGGAGTTTTCCGATGGTAGCCCCAAACGTTGATTTTGATGGGTTTAACCTGAGCTTGAACTTCTTTAGGTGCTCAAACAATCTTCTCAAGTGCTTGAGATGCTGTTGATGAGTGTGCACCTTCACTACCATATCATCGACGTAGACTTCGATTTCTTTGTGCATCATGTCATGGAAGAGGGTGGTCGTGGCTCTTTGGTAAGTTGCACCAGCATTTTTGAGCCCAAATGGCATCACCTTGTAATAGAAGACGCCCCAAGGGGTTGTGAATGCGGTCTTCTCCTTGTCTTCCTTTGCCATGAGGATTTGGTTGTATCCAGAGAATCCGTCCATGAAAGAATACACCCCGTACTTGGTGGCGTCATCTACCAAGACATCTATGTGTGGTAGTGGGAAGTCGTCCTTGGGGCTAGCCTTGTTGAGGTCCCGATAGTCGACGCACATGCATACCCGTCCGTCCTTCATTGGGACGGGTACCATGTTTGCTACCCATTCCAGGTAGAAGACAAGCTGGAGGAACCAGACATTCAACTATTTGTGGACTTCTTCCTTCAGCTTTTGGGCCCATTCCTGTCTCATTCGTTGAGCTTTTTGCTTCACAGGTCGAGCTCCCGGTTTGAGGGGTAGTCGGTGGACCGCTACCCGTTCATCCAAACTAGGCATGTCTTCATAATCCCATGCAAACACTTCCATGAATTCTCGCAGGAGTGCGAGGAGTTGTTGTCGGTAGGGCTCAGGTACCTCTTTGCTAATTTTTGTTTCTTTTCGATGCTGTTCATCCCCAAGGTTTACAAGTTCGATTTCGTCAGTAGACGCTATACTAGTAGACTAGGATGGTTGGACCCATGGACCTACCTCTTCAAGTTCTTGATTTTGCAGGTGGGGATCATTAAGGTCTTCTACGGCTTGTTGACCTTCAAGCTGAAGGGGTGTGGATGATGGACCTGGCGGGAGCGGCGCCCGTGGTCTCTTGGTTGTGTGCCGGGTAGGTGGAGCGGCTGCTGATTCGAGGTGGTGGTGAACCCCGAGGATGCTTCGAAGGAGACGGCAACAGACTTGCCGTTACCATTTGCTTGAGGTGTCATGCTGTCGGGTTCCATCGGCTGCTCTGGCCGCCGAGCGTTCAAGGAGGGTGAGGGGCAGAATGCCCCTAGTTCTGCCCCAGTGGGAGGAATTGGCTGCCAGGTGGATAGGAGGCAGAAACTTGATGGAGTCCTAGACGAAAATGCAGCAGACCGGTCACGTTCGCCCGTTCGAGTGACTGTGGCGGAGGAGGGGCAGAATGCCCCTAGTTCTACCTCGTGATGTTGGTCAGTATTCTACTTGTGGGAGATGTCGCCCAGACTGAGTAGGCTAGCTGCCCCGACTCCGTGTTGCGACACCCCTGTCGAGAGTTGACGATTTCTGGCTGATCGTACAGGTGACCGGAGGATTCTCTGCTGTTGTTCATTGTGTCGAGCGAGATACTTGGTATGATTGCCAAGTCTCGGTTGACTTGGTTGAGTTGCCAAGTCAGTGGCTATTGACGACGCAGCTGTTGGCGCACTTGTGCGTGGGATGCCAAGCCCCGTTGTTGAAGGAGCGGGTTTCGGCATGAGTCGCTCGGAAGCCATCAGGCTTGCCTCTTGGCATTGATGACTTGCAAGCCTGGAGTGTCCCCACCTTGGTCATTAGGTGGGTGTTGCGGTGCTAGGTGGAAGGAGAGGGGGAAGGAGTGCACCTTGCCGTTCCCTTTCCTTGCACAAACCAGTCGGACGCAATGTCCATTTCCAAAGTTCCTCCTTGTAAGATGGGTGATGGTGAGGGAGGTTGGTGAAGGGTTGGATCCCCAGTGCATATTGGAGATTCTCTGAACAATCGCAGCAAACCGTCCTCTAGCTCCTGGTTTGGCTGCGGGTTGTCCTCCCAAGGTTCCATGCGCTTGGACAGATAGTCAAAGGCGGTTGGGTTCTGGAGACTTGGTGGTGAGGTGGCAGCCAGCTTCGATGTCGGGTGTTGCGATCCGGAATATGCCACAGCAGCCACGGATTGTCCTTGGTGGTAGTAATTCTCCACCAGTATGACAATGACCTCCCCTTTACATAGGAACTTAAGCATCCTATGAAGAGTGCAAGGGTATGATGGAGTTTTGGTGGAGAAATGGGTGGCCCAGGATGAGATTGTAGCTCAGGGGAATGTCCACCACGTGCACGGGAACCTCGAAGGCTACTGGTCCGATGACTAGGGGGAGGACAACCTCACCTTTGGCTTCATGAAGAGTGTCGTCGAATCCTCTCATTACTCGATCGATGGGGAGCAAGTTTTGTTCTTTAATCCCCAGCTTGTGTAGGACCTGTAGTTGGGACAGGGTTAGCCTGGACCCATCGTCGATCATTACCATGGGGATGTAGAGGTCCTTGTATTGTACCAGGATGTACAAGGACAGATTATGGTCGGTTCCGGCCGGTGAGAGGTCTAAGTCTGAGAAATAGATGAAGGACGGGACTGTCACTATGGCCACCATCCCTTCTATGGCCTCGGGAGCGAGACCTTGGTTCACCTTTGCCACCTGCAGTGCCTTGAGGAGGGTTTCCCAGTGCTTGGTAGAGGACCGGAGTAAATCCCATAGTGAGATATTTGCCCATATCCCCTACAGTTGGATCGATAGGTCCAGGAGTGGCAATGACTGGGTGGCCGGTGCTAATGAGGCGACAGCCAGTACAGATGAGGTGGTAGCTGATGGAGTAGGTGGACGACTGCTGGTTGATGTCTGGCCTGGTACTCCCGTGATGGAGATCCCTCCACGGCGCAACTTTGGTTGATATACCTCGCTGGACCTTGTTACAGCTGTACATGTGGACGGCTGTTGTGAGAATGGGATGGGAGTTGGAGAGATGACTACCTCCTTGCCCTTATGCTGTTTGAAGGTAGATGCGGTTGAAGTGCTAGCCAGGGATGTGAAATTGGTCGTTGAGGCCTTGGGGATTGGAGGCACCGCTGGGATGGCTGCTCTAACCGGGGCGGCTGGTGAGTAGAGAATCACCATGGGTTGGGCTGGGATGGTCGTCCCGGTGGCCGGTATAGTTGTCCCGGAAGCCGGTACCACTGATGCGGCAGCCACAGAGGCCACTCGAACGAAGAGTTTTCTTGAAGACGGGGATGGCGCCTGTTGCGATGCAGGTCGTGAAGACTTCCTCCTCCTCCGGTGGCTATTAACTATGAGGACAGAGGACTAGAGTTGCTCGAGCGTCGAACAGATGAGGTTGACCGGGTTCAGCCAGGGTATCCCGGCTTCCAACGGTCAAGCTGAAGGGAGGGATCTTTTCCGCGTCTGGTTGGACATTCAGAAACCGGCTACATATGTCGGAACCCCTCAAGTGGATGCCACCTTCGAGCACCCAAGAAGACAGTGTTCACCAAGGAATTTCCTGTATGATTCGAGAAAGTCTGTTGGCTCGGCTTGGGAGATATGGGAGGCTATTGAAGCTCAATGGTTCCTGAGTTGATGAGATGCTAGATAGCCTATCTCAGCGTCTGACAGTGGTCAGTTGCATGGCCAGCAAATCTTTGATACTTGAAGTACTGCTACGAGTTGTACCAGGCGGGAAGAACAGCCAGGGGTGGTCTGATAGGAGGGAGCGTGAGCAGCGTCTAGGCCCTACGGAACACCTGGCTCAGTGGTTCCGAGAGTGGCATATATTCTTTTACACACGGCTGCTACAGCTACGAGGGTGGTTGGCGTGGTTCCCGCGGTTGCTGTTGGACGGGGTGTTTTGGTTAGCGCCTATTTGACCCCCATTTTTCCCTTGGTTCCTTTGCCGAGAGGATACTGGGGGCATTGCTTACCATTGCCGGTGAGTTGGCAGCTCGAATGCGACTGCCGGGTGTGGAGCCTTGGGCCTCCAGGGCTGTTGGTTTGGGGCCGCCTGGGTGGTGTTGACCAACTACTGAACCAGGGTGATCACTGGCGGATGATACTCCTGGGCCGGGGCGTACACCTACTGCAGCGCAGCTGTCACAACGGTCACGGGAGATGGCCGTGCGTTGTCATTCCTCCGGGAGCCATGGTTGTTCCCCATGTTGTCGCCAATGGCCGGTGGCCTGGGATAGATGCTTCCCTCGGTGTTGGCCCAAAACGGAAGGGCTGAGAACCTTCCCAACTTCAGGAATCCCTCCAAGCGGTTGCCGGCTTTGATTAACTGGGAGAAGGTTGAGTACGACTGAATGCACAGGAGTGCTGCCAGTGACGGCTGAGCACCCTATACAGTCATGTCCAGAGAGTCCTCCTCGGTGAGTTTGTCCCGGATTTGGGATGCCAGAGCCCTCCACCTGCCGACGTAGCCATTGAACGGCTCATTCTCACGTTGGTAGAGGTAGCAGAGATCCCCCAACTTGGGTGCCTGGTCCAAGTTGTACGCATACTATTCCTTGAACATGTACGCCAACTACTCCCAGGTGTAGATCTTTGTCAAATCTAAGGACATGTACCAAGATAGTGCAGGTCCTTGGAGAGATTTCTGGAACAGCCGGACGAGGAGCTTCTCCTCGTGTTGCAGTGTTGCCATGTCTCCATAGAAGGCCTAGAGGTGTGTGTGAGGGTCACCGTGCCCGTTGTATTTAACCAGTTCGGGCATCTTGAAGTCAGGAGGAAACATCACCTCCGAATAGAGATAGAGGTTCTGGAAGGAACAGGAGGGTTCCAGTGGGCTGAACTTTATGTTCTGGAAGGATGCCTCCAATTTGGCTATCGTCTGCAGTAGTTGCCCTTGTAGGTCCAGCACTGGGGCGGCAGCAATGGCAGTTGCAGTTGCAAGCTGTAGTGGCGGCGGGAAGAATTCGCCTACGATAGGAGTGGTGATGACGTCATATTCTTCAGTGTGTGGCCTCTCCGGGACAGAGATGGTTGGCCTAGGTGGGATTACTGAACCAATCCCTTACTGTTGGTAGCTATACCCTCTCTTTCATCCGGCTATCACCCGAAAGCCCATGGGTTTCCACTGTCCCCGCTGGCGGATTGGCCGAGGTACAGAGAATTGAAAGGTGTTTGTGTGAGCGCATCACCACGTGTCGCGGATGGCTCATTGAACGGAGTCGCGACCTTATTTTTGGGTAGAAAACAAGGAAAACTAGATGGGAAAGTGTCCTTCCACCATCGAAATGATAAAACCACGGGAAACACGTAAAATTGTGTAACATGAGAGAACTGGATACGGGGCTCAGGGTCCTATTGGGGAAGGTGTTAGGCACCCCCAAACAGCCCGGGCATTCCCAGCCTCTCTCCGGCTCTAAAAATGGAAAACTATGACAGTCAGTCTGGCCACACATGACCTCATCCTGGAAAACTTTCTAGGGGATTGGGAGGAATAACTTTATTCCTTTTGGTAAAACAAATGAAGATTGAACAATGCAGGGTTTTGCACCAGATCTGGTGGTGAATAGGGGAGAGAAAGACACGAAGGTTACCCTTATAGACTTCTTAGCAGAAGAAGTGAAGGTCAGGTGAGGCAGCCAGCTAGGCCGTCGGACAGTCGGCTGAATATACCGGCTGCCACGTCATATCCCCCCCTTGACTGGAGATGATAACTTACGTTACCACTTGGCCAGGGCCGGTACGGATGCATGCTGGTGGCCTTATCCCAATAGGGCATCTTCACTTCTTCGAAAATCAGGAACCATCGGGTCGTACGTTTGTATACTCGAATGGTCGCCGCTGGCAAGGATGCATGCTAGAGACGTCATCTTGAAAATGTTTTTGGGGCATCAGGAATGTAGACTTACATTTCTCGGAAAACGGGGACCGGCTGTCGGTTTTTTATACCGGTTCACCGGTGGCAGGTCGGCTGGTTCCCTGAATCATCTGTGCAAAGACAGGTTTTCGGGGAGCCAATTGCAAGTTCTTTGTACTGGCTTGCCAGTGGCAAGCCGGCTGATTGCCTGAATCATTTGTGCAAAGATGGGTTTTCGAGGAGTCGATTGCCGGTTTTTTGTACCGGCTTGCCGGTAGCACGTCGGCTAGTTCCTCGAATCATCTGCGCAAAGATGGGTTTTTTGGGAGCCGGCTGATAGCTATTTGTATCGGCTTGCCGGTGGCAGGCTAACTAGTTCCCCGAATCATCTGTGCAAAGATGGGTTTTTGGGGAGCCGGCTGCTGACTATTTGTACTAGCTTGCCGGCGGTAGGCTGATTGATTCGCTTGGTGGAGCGGATGGAGCACCGAGAGGAAGCATAGGAGCAGCGGAGGTGGGAGCATCAGAGGTTTGACCCCCAGAGGTTCAACTCCTAGAGGACTTCTGAGGAAGAATAGCCTTGTGTATCTACTTGTACTTTAAATCATAAATAACATCAGCTTCACTTTAACGAAATTTTGCGTATAATTGTCCCCTCCAGAATTTGTGTGGATTGGCAAGTGAGATGTGGGGTGACGATACGAGCTTGTGGACTTCTTCCTTAAGCTTCTGGCCCATTCCTATCTCATCCATCGAGCTTTTTGCTTCACAGGTCGGGCTCCCTGTTTGAGGGGTAGTTGGTGGACTGCTACTCGTTCATCCAAACTGGGCATGTCTTCATAATCCCACGCAAACACCTCCACGAATTCACGCAGGAGTGTGAGGAGTTGTTGCCGGTAGGGCTTGGGCACCTCTTTACTAATTTTTGTTTCTTTTCGATGTTGTTCATCCCCAAGGTTTACAAGCTCGATTTCGTCAGTAGACGTTATGTTGGTAGATTTGGGTGGTTGGACCCATGGGCCTTCTTCTTCAGACTCTTGATAAGGATTGTCGATGTCTTCTACGGCTTGTTGACCCTTGGGCTGAAAGGGCATTGGATGATGGATCTGGCGGGAGCGGTGCCCGTGGTCTTCCGGCTGGGTGCCAGCTAAGTGGACTAGGTGCCATTAGAGGTAGCGGTGAACCTCGGGAGTGCTTCAGGGGAGACGGTGGTGGACATACCGTACCCGTCTAATTGAGGTGTGATGCCATCGAACTCCATCTGTTGTTCTGGCCACCGAGCATTTAAGGAGGATGAGGGGTAGAATGCCCCTAGTTCTGTTCCGATGGGAGGAACTGACTGCCTGGTGGATAGGAGGCAGAAATCGGATGGAGTCCCAGACGAAAATGCAGCAGACTGGTCACATTCGCTTGCTTGAGTGACTGTGGCAGAGGTGGGGCAGAATGCCCCTAGTTCTGCTCCGTGATGTTGGCCAGTATTCTGCTTGTGGAAGATGTTGCCCAGACTGAGTAGGCTGGTTGTTCTGACTCCATGATGTGGTGCCCCTATTGAGGGTTGATGGTTTCTAGTTGATTTAACCAGTGCTCGGAGGATCAGTTGTCTGTTGTGCCGAGTGAGAGACTTGGTATGAATGCCAAGCCCCGGTTGACTTGGTCGGGTTCCCAAGTCAGTGGCTGCTGAGGACGCAGCTACCGGCACACTTGTGCGTGGGATGCCAATCCCTGCTGTTGAAGGAGCGGGTTCCGGCGTGAGTCGCCTGGAAGCCATCAGTTTTCTATCCAAAAATAAGTTGGCGACTCCATTTAACAAGCCATCTGACCCACATGGCAATGCACTCACACAATCACCTTTCAATTCTTTGTACCTCAGCCCATCCACCAGCTATGCTGGTGGAACCCTGTGGGCTTCCGGGTGATAGCTGGATGAAAGAGAGGGTACACATCTTCCGAAGAAAATTTCATGGCATGGTGTGGACTTGCACTTCCTTCTCCTTCTCCATTGGGATGGCTAGCCGACCCTTCCATTCTAATATTGAACTCTTGGTCATCAAGCCCTTGCATTTCAGAATAATCCTATTCAACCCATTATACTTGATGTTTATCATCCAATAGCTTTTGACAATTTGAGAATGGTTGATTCTTTAATTAAAAGTGTGACAATAAAGGAGTGGGACTTTGAAATTATCAACCACTCTGTAAAGTTATTGTTGCAACATTTAATTAAAGTTATCAACTACTCTATAAAGGTGTACATATTACGACTTTTAAATTACCAACAAACTAAGATAATTAACTTTAAATTTCAAAGTACGTTGATAACTTTACAGAGTAGTTGATAATAATCTTAGTCTGTTGCTAATTAACTTTACAGAGTGGTTTTTAATTATCAACTACTTTGTAATCATCAACCACTCTGTAAATGTTAACTTGAATATGTAATTATCTATTTACTTTTACATCCGTCTGTTCTTTACAGAGTGGTTGATAATTAAAGGTAACATTTCAGATTAAACATATTTTACTATGTATTTAATGTAATTAATAGTTTGTCGATCTAACTAACTTTTTTCCCAATAAATGTTGCAAACATTTTTCCCCCAATAAATGTTCATTCATGTTAAATGAAAGTATAATCAATGCACTTAATAAATCAACTTTTAATAACATGAAAGTAACCTATAACTCATCGGTAGATCCAACGCTAACTAACTTCCTTCTGTGTTGGGAGACGACAAATCGCAAGTGACTTTGATTGGGGAAAAAGAATCACAAATTGCAAGTGACAAAAAGGAATCACAACTCGTAGGTGACTTTTTGTGAACTTTTTTGTGTTAAAATAAATTGACTGCTTTTATGCGGGTGTCAGTGGTGGGAATTTTTTTTTGGACACTCTCTCTCTTGATCAAACCGTCGTTAAACATTGATCTAACAGGTGCCTACAGAATCGACTTCTGTAGGCACCTACAGAGCCATTTTTCCCAAATAATATATATATATATAAATATATAAAAATTATAAGAATATAATAATAAGAATATAATGTTTGTAAAAAAAGAAAAAAGAAAAAAAAGAGAGTTTAATTCGAACCATTATTTCTTTTTACTTTGAGTTGCATCGTGGGTTATCTAGTTTATCCACAGAGTAAGTTTGAGGGTTATCCTGTTTACCCTTGAACTAGTTTGTAATGTTAAAATATTATAGCAGTAGCTACTTCATGGGTTATCTAGTTTACCCACGGAGTAAGTTCGAGGGTTATCCTATTTACACTTGAACCAAACTTCAAAAAAAAAAAAAAAACACTGTGGGTATAAGTCACGGTTAAGTCCATCGGTTATCTAGTTTACCCACATGTTAGTTCGAGGGTTATCCTGTTTACCCTTGAACCAAAAAAAGAAAAGAAAAGAAAAGTAAAGTAAAAGCTGTGGGGAAAAGCCACGGGTAAGTCCGTGAGTTATCTAGTTTACCCACAGACTTATGCAAGGGTTATTCCCCTCTAAACCAAATACAACTCTATTTACTGAAAATGAAAAACTTTTAAAAATGAAAGGGTTACTAAAATTAAACAAGATTAATCATTTGAATGAATTTAGAAGAGTTATTTCATAATTCAAATGAGGGTAAGGTAATTACAATTAAGTGAACTTAATGATAGAGGTCAAAAATTCTGAACTGCAATTATTTAATTTATACGAGTGTACTAAGAATGTTTAAAAGAAAAAGGAAAAGCGTAAATTCTTTGAAATGGTTTAATTCAACAAGAGTTGTGTTAATCCATCAGACTATGAACTTGAAAAGAAAATTTTTGAAAGGGATTAAAAATATTACCACTTGTTAAAAATTGAATTATGCAGTAACACACAAACTTTAAAACGAAAACATACATAAACTGGAACTGTAAACAGTGTACAACTATCTGAAATATCATTTCATTAAAAGAAAGTTTAAATATTACATCACAAGAGAGCTTTCTCCAATTGTACAGCTTTTTAAATATCAATTTTTTAAAAAAAGAATATACATCAGAAGGAAGATCAATCACTGCTGAGGGAATCTAGACTTCAGTTCTACAACTTCTACTTTCAGAGTAGCTAGTTCATCTAACATAGTGTCCACCTTTTCTAATATAGAGGTTGATCCTCTTTGTTGGGATGTGGATGCTTCACTGTGTAGCTGTGGTGTTGGTTGATCCACTGCAGAGAATAGCTTTAAGTCTTTGGCAATCAGTACCCTAGAGACTTCAATTTCTTTATAGCCCAATCTGATAGATCAGAGGAACTTGACACCAACTAGTAGATAAGATCACCAGAGAATATCTTTTTTTTGATGCTTGTGATCTTGGAAATGAAAACTCTATACCAGTTCACCTGAATCTTATTAAGTACTGCATATGTTGCAATTTTTACAAAGACAGACAATTCTACATCATGTCCAAATCTTTGATATATAGTTCTGATCAAGATTAATGCAATCATATGAGACTTCCCATTCATTTGCTTAAGCCTATTAAATAAATTAATTTGAGGGTTTATGGCCATATAGTTCTTCATATCCTGCTTTGACCAATTTGCCATTGTAGACGATTCTAAAATCTCTACACCCTCATCTTTTAATCCTAGGTTCTCATATATATATTCAGGTGTCAAATAGATTCTCACATCAATCACATTAGAGACAATAACCCCATTCTCCTCATGTAGATTACTATAAAATGCAAGAACTAAATTTTCAGCCTTGAAATTGTTACCTGACCTAGCGATGACTCTTAGTAGCCCCTGAAATTCTAGTAAATCCTTGATTTCATCCATGAAATCAAAGTCCATCGGTCTATTGAAAAGAATACCATAATCCCTAATCTTCTAAAATTTAGCCCTAGCTCCAGCATCTTTGAAAATCACTTGATTAGTGCCAAGTTGCTAAGCCTATTCTGCATGTGAGGGGGAGCATGGAGCTGATGCCTCTGTAGTAGCTGAATGTGGTTCTGTTGGTGGATAATAGAACACCAATGCTCTATCTTCTTCTCCACCAAAGCTTGGTTGCTGCATGGCAAAAGTCTTTGTCTGCCCTACATCCAGATCCCCTTGCATTAAACTGAGGCTAGAGGATTGACAGTAGCTCCTTCCTCTTCCTCTTGTCCTTCCTTCTTTTCTTCTTCTTCTTCCCTTTCAAGGGAAGTTGGCTCACACTATATAAAAAAAAAAGGGGGATATACACATGCATACAAAAAAAATAAAAATAAAAATGGAAACCTCAAACAAACATGAAGGTAATGTAGCTTAAATGATTACCCGACCCTCCTTTGAAGCAAACTAAATGGCTTCGAGGATGGTTTGATTGACCCCTTCACTATCTTGGGGTTTCAAAAATGGAACTATTGCTCCAATAGTAGATCCTTCCTCCTGAATTTAACAAAATCACATTTTGAATTACTAAAAAGGGAGAAATTGAAAGAAAAAAAAATATTAAACTTAAAACCTTAAGTATACCTGCATCTCCAATTGATGCCCTGCTTCTTCAGTTTGAGGAACCTCCTGGTGGACTAGTGATTCAATGGGAGGAGGGTTGGCTACTCTGTATTGATGAAGTAATTCCCCTAGGGTGAGTTCATCATCACTACTCTCTGTTACCCCTCCCTCTTGTCCAACCACTGGAATGTCTTGCTCTTCTACTTGTTGTTGTTGTTCTTCTTCTTCTTCTTCTTCCTCTCTAGAATCTGTCTTTGTCCACTCCTCATTGCTCACAGGAAGTTGAGATGTTTCAACTACTCTCTCAACCTCTTGTGGCTCTGATGGACCTACCATCATCTCACTGAGTGCTTTGAAATCAACCTCCCATTAAATCATTCTCTAAATATTGTAATCGAGTTGATAAGATGGGTGTTTATAAATTCGAGTGTAAATATAAAGGAAAAGTAAAAATAAAGGAAAAAGGAAATGGAAAAGGGAACACCTAATGCTTCACTGTAATTTCTTCCTTCGAAACTTGCTCAGGCTGAGAACTTCTCTTAGTCTTTACTTCTGGTCCACCAGGTCATCAATCTCACAAGCCTTCCTTTTGACCTTGAAATGAGATTTTGGGTGTTACTCTGCAATTACACAAAGGAACAAAGGAGGAAGTAGTCGGCGCCAAGAGTCTCTCCTTCAAGGATACACTTAGGTTGAGAAAAGAACAGCAAACACACTAAGGAAGTGATTGGAGAAGAGGAAGTCGTCAATCTCCTCTCGAAAGAAGTGAATGGGTGGAGGGTGGAAGATGGAGAAGATGGAAAATGCCCTATGAATGGTGCCTTGGATGAAGAAGGGTGTTGACCCCTATGCTTAACACCTATCGGGCTATTGGGTAAATCAACTGGCCACCCACCGGCACACCAGTATATCACCCGACAACTGGTTCCCCCAAACTCCTCCCTTGTGAAGTTGCACTTCGCTGGTGTTGAAACCTGTGTTCAGCACCTATCAGGCAGTCAAGTAAATCAGCCGGCCACCCACCAACACACTAGTAAAATACCTTGGTGGCTGATTTTGAACTCTTCCACCAACATGCAGGTACACTCGTTAACACGCCTGCAGACGTTAGAGGAGAGAAAACGGCCGACCACGCGGAACTTTGGCTAATACAAGGCATCCAAGAGCAGAAGTACCATTTTCCAGATGGGGGAAGCAAGGTAAATGCTGTGAGGTTACGATGGCCATAGGCAAAGCTCAGTTCGACTTCCGGGGCAAAGCACATGACCTCTAGGTCATCAACCGATGCACAATCCCAACTATCCACCATGACCTATTCCCCTAAACCACTGGATATATTCCTAACGCATGCTGATCTCCCTTACCCAATAGCTGGCCAACCTGTCATGGCTACCAGCTAGACACCTAGGTGAATAATTCAAATATATTGGAAAGATACGGTAAGATTTAATTACTTAAATCCTGTAATCAATCAATCACGTAGATCACGGGATTAAACCAAAACGTACACAGGGTTTCCATCCCAGGATCACCCAAAATGGAAGGTAATTCCCTATATAAAGGGCCCTCCATTCCATGCAAAAAGGGAGGCTTTTTCCAACATTCTGAAGGCATGATTTTGGAGGAGAGCTACTCGAACCACCAACGTCCTATTGCCGCACCGAAGCAAAGACTTCTGACCATTGCCAGCGTCTCCTTGTAGGTAAGCTCCTTCTTTCCCTTGCCATCATGCTTCCAATTTAGCCTCTTTCCTTCAAACCCCGATTGTACGAGACCTTCCCCATGCAAAGGGAAAGGTCAGAGGATATGCCTGGGTATCATTCCTTCAGATATGCTTCTGAAGGTACTAGCAGCCTCCCTCCCTGTCAAGTAAATCCACCTAGTATGGTTGAGATCAGTTCGGTCATGGTTCCTTTGTCAGGTTGTTTTATATGGAAACCCATGTTTTCATACATGTTTTTCGAGCATGTCATCGGGTTTTCTCTGTCCCTTTTCTTTGAAACGCCTGGCCACCGTCAAACATGTCGTCTCCGCTTACAGATAACCGTCTCCCCAAAGGTGTCTACCTCTCTCAACTTTCGGGACTGGGTGCAAAAATCTCTACACCTGGAAGTGGAGGTGGCATACCGAGTGAACATCTGACCCCAAAATCCAGATGTTCAGTAGGTAGATGGGCAGACCCACCAAACCTCTAGCTTTTCAGCCAGAGGTCCATAGCAGTGGCTACCACGTCTATATTCATGTTTTTACCTATTTCTTGCTTATCTTGCTGGGAGGAGCAAAGCTGCTCTCCCGATGCCCCGAAAAGGCTTCCGGGATGAGGCCATCGGCATGCATCGTTGCTAATGCCAGCCGTCTAGGTGTATGAGTATGTATACCCTGACTGTTCCCCTTTACTGGGAGGAGCAAAGCTGCCCTCCCAATGCCCCAGAAAGGCTTCCGGGATGAGGCCATTAGCATGCATCCTTGCCGATGCCGGTCCTCCAGGTGTATGAGTATGTACACTCCGACGGTTCCTTTTTACCAGGTAGAGCAAAGTTGCCCTCCCGATGCCCTCAAAAGGCTTCCGGGATGAGGCCATCGGCATGAGTCCTTGCTGACCCTGGCCAAACTGGGTACATGAACTCTTGTCCCCAGTAGGAGAGGTAGAATGTCAGGCGAACTCTAGGTAAGGGGACCCGGCAGTCTGGCGTTCCAGCTAGCTATCTCACCAGACCTTTGTCTCTTCAACCAACTATCCATAATGGTGACCACCACGCCTTTCTTTCTCTCTTTTTCTCGCCGGATCCCCTGTGAATCCTCTCATTGGTTGGTTTCACTTGCTTTACTGGAAGGAATATGACTATTCCTCCCGATGCCCTGGAAAGTCTTCCATGATGAGGCTGTGTTTGGCCAGGCTGACTATTGTCATTTTTTGTTTTTAGAGCCGAAGAGAGGCTTGAATTACTCGAGTTGTTTGGGGGTGCCTAACACCTTCCCCAACAGTACCTTGAGTCCCATATCTAGTTCTCTTATTTTTCACATAGTTTTACATGGTTTTATATCATTTCTTCAGTTTTTACCATTTTGATGGTAGAAGAATACTTCCCCATCTGGTTTTCCTTGTTTCCTACACAAAAATAAGGTGGCGACTCTGTTTAACGAGCCATCCACCCCATGTGTCAATGCGCTCCCTCAATCACCTTTCAATTCTCTATACCTTGGCTCATCCGCCGACTCTGCTGTCGGAATCCCATGGGCTTCTAGGTGATAGCCGGATGAAAGAGAGGGTACAAAGGGGGGTGTTGGTTTCCTGGCTACAAGACTATTTTATAGGTTGAAGGAGTGGTAGTTCATGAGCTAGTAGTTAACAAGGATGTGGTGCAAATCTGGACATGTGAGATCATTCCATACAAGCCCACTTGTTTAGCCTGTTCATCCACGTTCTTAATGGTTGAGCATCAGCTAAATTAAATTTCTCAATTCTATACAAATTTCCCTACAATTACTCATCGAATTTCCCTACAAATACTTAAGGAATACCTTTCATGAAACACATCTTATTACAGGAAAAATAATTCATAACATTTAAACCTTATCTATAATTGTAATTGCTATTACATCAATGAAATTCATCGCACAAAATAAGCAGGGCATAGGCTTGAGGGTAATCCAGTTTACCCTCATATAAGTTCATGGGTAAATGTCTTAACCCTCAGGCTTGCACTTAAATATAAATCATGATTTTTTTCTGTGAATTAATCATTTTATCAACAACCTAAAGAGTCAATTATCAATCATTCATTCCTTTTTCAGTAGGTAATCACGACAAATATAATTCATGACTTAAAACTTAATTCATGCATCATTAAAGTGAATAAACATGCATAATGCTCAAAAGTATAGTTAACCTTGTAATCGTCATTACTCAATGCAAAATGCAACTAAAACTCATTAAAACACATGAATTAATATCCATAAAATGCACACTTTTGAGTCTAAACATAGCACAAGAGGGAAACAGTCAAGAGGAAGAAGAAGAAGAAGAAGAAGAAGAAAAAAAAAAGAACAAGAAGAGGAAGAACAGGAGAAAAATACAGAAAAGACAAGAGAAGATGAAGAACAAGAAGAGATAGAGGGAAGCGAAGAAGATATTACTCTTGGGGATTATCTTCAACAATATAAGAAGAAAGCTTCTTCCTCCTTTGATATATCTATTCCCAAGGAGATCCCCTTGTTCTGGAGGTTGAAGAATAGGTGGCTTTTCAAGTAAGAATTAAATTTTCAAGTTGACCACTAATTTCACTTTCATATTAACTTAAATATTCAAAACTCATTTTATCCTCTAAACTTAATTTTCAGGAACAAGAGCTTCAGGTGGGACCAGCTGCTTCCACATTTGAATTACATGACATTGAGGCAGTTGAGAAAACCATTAATGAAGCTATTATTTTTGCTTTAGAAGATGAACAAGTAAAAATTTTGAAAATAAGAAATTTCTCTTTCAGTTTAGTTCTATTAGTTTATAACCACCTCTTAACTTTCTTTTTATAGGATGCTCAAACAAAAATTCTTTCTCCCAAGAGAGTTCAAAGGGAAGTTGAAGGAATGGTAGAGAGTCCTCCTTCACATAGTTAGCATTTAGAAAGTACAGAGTAGCTAGAGAGTGCTACTAAACAAAGATATGGAACTAGTGGAGTTGATGTTTTTGCTACTGAAGAAACTCCACAAAATATGCACAAAGAGCTTATAATTTCTTCCCCAACCATTAATGAAGAAGATGAAGGAATTATTGCCCCTTCAACACAATCATCCTCAAAATTTACTGATCCTGCACAAACTGAAGAGAGTAATTTGGTTTTCTTTAGGAACCGCGAAGTTTATTCTCTCTTTTAGCAAATTAAGGGATATGATGTCTTATTTAGCAGGTCAGTAGACTTTGATTTCATGGATGAAATCAAAGAGTTACTAGATTTCCAAGACTTGCTAAGAATCATCCCGAGGACAGGTGGTAATCTAAAAGTTGAAAATCTAATTCCTGCCTTCTATGCTAACTTGCATCTAGAGGATGGTGTCTACACTAGCAATGTTACAAAGGTTGATCTGCATTTAACACCTGAATTTGTGAATGACTGCCTGGCTTGAAGAATGGGGGTATAAAAATTCTAGAATCCATTACCATTGTAGAATGGTCAGAGCAAGATATGAAGAATTGTATGGCCATCAACCCTCAAATAAATCTATTCAACAAGCTAAGGCAATTAAAAGGCAAAGCTCATACGATTGCACTAATTTTGATCAAATCCATATATCAAAGGCATGGGCATGATTTGGAGCTGTCAACCTTTGTGAAAATTGCAACATATGCTGTATTGGACAAAATTCAGGTGAATTGGTATAAAGTGTTTATCTCTAAAATTTCCAATATAAAGAAGAAATTATTCTATGGTGATCTTATCAACTAGCTAGTGTCCAGATCATTTGATTTGTCTTCATGGTCTGTGAAGAAGTTGAAATCCAGAATCTTAACTTCTAAAGACTTTAAGCAACTATCTCTGGAAGATAATCTCTCTCTACAAATTCCTCAAGATGAATCATCTTCTTCACATCAGAGGACACCAATCTCTCTCTCAAACAAGGTGGATATTGTGCTTCAAGAAATTGGGAAGCTAAAAGATCTAGCAGAATTAAATTTAAATGTAATCTCATTTGTAATTCAAACACTTAGAGAGAAAAACTCTCTCACCTATGAACAATTGAATGTTTGTAATTAATTCTTAAATGTTTTGGGTGTTGTGTTTGATTTAACTTATAGTTTTGTGATCTATTTTTAAATTTCCACTTAACAGTTTCACTAGATTACATTCTCCATCAATATCTCTTTTTTTAAACCACATAAATTATGGAATAATCTTTAATCATTCTCCAGATAATTAATGTCTTTCTATTTCATTAAACTTGAACTTAAAAATAACATAATTTGGTGAACAGAGCCACAAATGACTCAAAATACAATAACCAACAGGGATGGTCCATTGGTAAACAGGTTAACCAATGAACTTACTTCGTTGGTAAACAAGTTTACCCATGAACCTACCTTAGGATAGATTGAGGCAACGAAATTATACACCCTAAATAAATACTTAGATAACACAGTAAGGCTTAATATATTATATAATGTATAAAACTAAAAGTTTATATATATATATTTTTTTTTTTTTTGTATTTTTTTAAATCTTCTTCTAAGCTAACAACCTCTGCATCTTTCCTATCTGAATATCTTAGAAAATATTTTCATCTTTGACCATTAATCTTAAAAATCTCATGACTTTGAGGGTCCTCCAAATCTACTACTCCATATGGATAAACGTGCTTGATAACAAATAGACCAGTCCATTTGGATTTTAATTTTCCTAGAAAAGAGTGTAGTCTTGAATTATATAATAAAACTTCCTGTCCTATTTCAAACACTCTGTGTAAAATTCTTTTATCATACCATGCTTTCATTCTTTCCTTAGTTATTTTTGAACTTTCAAAGCCATATTTCTTAATTCTTCAAACTCCACTAACTATACTTGTCTATACAGGAGTTCCTAGATCACTTAATTTTTTAGGTAAAGGATTAATTAATAGAGAGCTCACTTCTTTAGCTAGAAATGCCTTTCTTAATATTTTCCTCCTTCTATTCTTAGTATAAAGAGTTTTAAGATATTTAGCATAAGAAGGAACTTGCTTAATAATATCTAATAATGGAATATTGACTTTAACTTACTCAAATATTTTACTGATTTGTTCCAATTCTTGCTCCTTACCATTTCTCATTCTATGTGGAAATGGAAAATGATTTTCATTTGATAACTTACCTTCATTTTTAATGTCTTTCTTAATATTTCTATTTTCAGATTCTTTACTATTTTCAAATTCTTTACTATAATTCATTTCCTCCACTTCTGCATCAGGTTTGTTTTCTGAATTAAATTCTACATCAATTTCTTCTTTGTCTATAAAATTATCATTTCCTTTTTACATTAACATTTTCTTCATTATCATCCTTTTTAGGACCTTCATAACTTATACCATATCTTAACATAATACTTACATCTTTCGATTATTCTTATGAAATATTATCTAGTTCAGAAAGATTAGAATTAGATGAATTCCTTATAAACAAGTAAATCAATCTTTGAATTTCATTTGATTTCTCCATATGATTAAATGATGTTACATCACAACATTCAATTTCCTCAATTACCTCTATAAATGGAACATTATCTTTTACAAAGTTAACCTTTTGATCATTTTGATTTTCTGTTGCTGTTAACAGATTTAAATAGTTAACATTTTCGTATTCATTGAACATTCTACTCTCTTCTAATGTCTGTAATGAATTATCTATTTTGTCCTTTAGTTGTTCTATTTTTAATGATATGTTTTGCATATAATTTTAATCATTCAACATATTATGATTACAATGTAAATAGAAATTTTGTATCTCTAAATTGTCATGATTCTCACATAAATTATAGTTGTCATTTCAGTTGTAATTATCTCGAGGATGAGCACTAAACTTTTCTAAATTATGCAGAGAAGAGTATGCATTAAGTTCTATAGGTGAACAATCCTCTTGAACATAATTAGAATAATTATAATCCCCATAACTAGTTCCTAGAATAGACCTACAACCACCCCAATATGAGTTATCTAAGTCCATTATGATATTCAGAATTTCAACACCAAAATGTACTACACTACTCTAAAATAAAAATAAAGCTTTCACATAAAATTTACTAACATAAGAACTAACAGTTAATGCAAAGAAATTCTACTGCAATCTTAATCACACCAGATTAAGAAAAACTAGCACCAGTTGAAAGAAATAAATCCTCGGCAACAATGTCAAAAACTTGTTCAAACTTTTTGGAATAATTAATAACTAATATGTGTTCGATATATTTTAATTTTAGCGCAAGTGCACAGGTTCAGATATAATTAGTGTGCAAGTACAGGTTTGTTCACAAGGATTATTAGGTTGGTACTTTGTTAAATTCGTGTGCTACAATTACTGGAATAATTAATACTAAAGCAATGTCATAGTTGCTCTGTCCTAAATAATTACTAGGCTGTTCTTTAATTAATTCTCATATTTGTAATTCTCAGAGAAATTTCATTAAACTTAATTATGTCTTCACTTAAGCTATTTGGATTTAAAAGACCCTCTTAATAAATTATCTAGATTTTTGACTAAAACACCTAAGCAATTAGGTTTTAATTCCAAATACTTAATCTTTCTTGATTCTGAAATATTTTGTATTTTTGTTTGCATGCACTTGAGTCTAATTTAATTAAAATGCAATAACCCATGGAATTAGTCCATTGATAAATGTCTTTACCAATGAACCTACTCATTGATTAATCACTCAATAGGCTCGACAAAACTTAACCAACACTGTTAGACTGTAGTTAAACCACTTAAGCAACAAATTGACTCATTCATAAAAGGGGTACATTTGAATTTCAGATGAAATTAAGTCATGATTCTCAATTCCTAAAATTTATAAGAATTGCTTACTTCTCTTTTTGTTCTTTTTATCATTAGAAAACTATAGACAACACATAAAACAAAACACACTTATAGTTACTAGGAGAAATAAAATACCATTCAACAATACACAAAACATAATATCATTCAACCAAACGTTACAACACATATAATATAAAGGAAAAGAAAGAGGAGAGAACACCTAATTATCCACTACAATTTTCACCCTTAGAAACTTGCTTAGGCCAAGTGCTCTTTTTGTCTTTATTTCCAGTCCACTAGGTCGTCAAGCTATTGAACTTTCCTTTCAACCTTGAATGATTTTTTGGGCGTCACTCCGTATTTTCACCAAGGAATAGAGGAGGAAGCAATCGGTGCCAAGAGTCTTTCCTTCAAGGATACACTCAGGTAGAGAAAAGAACAGCAAATACACTAGGGAAAAAATAGAGGAAGAAGAGATCGTCAATCTCTTCTCAGGAAGAAGTGAACAAGTGAAAGGTGGAAGATAGAGAAGATGGAGAATATGACTATGGACAGTGTTTGGATGAAGGAGGAGGGGGGCAAGCTTTCATGGCTAAGGGACTCCTTTTATCGATTGAGGGAGTGGCAGTTCCTTAGCTAGCAGTTATCAAAGAAATGGTGCACATTTAGACATGTAGGATTGTTCCATGCAAGCCCACTTCCTTTCCCTATCAGTCCACATCCTTCATGATCGAAAATTTGCTAGATTGAATTTTTCAACTCTAACTCTTACGTGAATTTCCCTGCAATTACTCATCAAAAACACCTTTTCGTGAAGCAAGTCATATTACAAGAGAAATAATTCATCATATTTTATCATTCACTATAGTTGTATTTCCTAATATATCAATAAAACTCGTCGCATAGAAAAAGAAATACTCAGGTCCATTGGTAAACTAGATTACTAACGGAGTAAGTTCGTTGGTAAATGCCTTAACCCACGGATTTTGTAATTTAGACATGAATCGTGATTTCTTCTATGAGTTAACTAATTTACTAGCAAACTAAGTTGTTAGTCATCATTTCATCATTTCCTTTTTAGTAAGCAATCACTAACATATTCATATATAATTTTCACAACTTAAAACTTAATTCATGCATCAATAAAGTGAATAAACATGCATAATGCTTAAAACCATAGTTAACCTTTCAATCATCATTATCCAATGCAAAATGCAACTAGAACTAAATAAAATGCACAAATTAACATTTATAAAATACACACTTATGAGTTTGAACAAATACTGAACAGAATCCAAGTGAATTGGTTTAAAGTATTTGTTTCCAAGCTTACAACTATTGGCAAGAAGCTATTCTGCCATTTATAATTTGGTTTTTGATGTGCTTGATATGAATCAGTGGATAGTACAGAGGCAAAAGTCAAAGTGCATTACCTACAAAGATTACCAAAATTTTAGCATAAATGATAGACAACCAAAGGTGATAGCACATCAAATACAACCCATGGAACAGCTTGGACCATCAACTTCAACAATAGATTAGATGCTTGCAAAGTTGGAAGAGATGTAGCAAATGATAAACAAGTTGCATGCTGATGTTGATGAGTTGAAGAATAGATAGTTGTGGTTATGTAATCTTATATTTGTCTTTATAAATGTATCTCTAAAGATATTTACTAATTAAATGTACTGATTGGATGCTTAAATGTTTGAATGTTTGAAAGTTTTGATGTTTGTTAATATATTGATTATATAATGTGTTTACTACTCAAATGCTTTATGCTTGATTGCTTTATTGGTTATTACGTTTTATATGATACATGACAAAAAGGGGGAAAAGTATAATAGAATTTTATTTTCAAGACATTTTGTTATTACTATTTTGAGTTTTGTCATCATCAAAAAAGGGGAGATTGTTAGGGATAATGTTCTATTAATTATCTATTTATGTTTTGATGATAAGTGTTATTTTAAAGTCTTGAAAAATATATGTTAATCTTGATTAATGTTGTTTAGTATGTTACCAAATGAGTCACTTCAGTGTAAACTCAATGGAAGTCCATTGTGTTATGTGATAACTTAACAAGGATCCATTGTGTTATGTGTTAACTCAATGAAGGTCACTGAAAAATACTATGTACTAACAAGTCATAACTTAACGAAGTTAGTCCATTGTGTTTGAGTTATCTCCAAGAGGTTTCTTATTTGTTATTTATAATATGTGTTATATTTTATAACTCCACAAAGTAAGTTCATTAAGTTAGGACTTAACTTTTTGAATACTATATTACATAACTGTTTTGAATAGTCTTACTGATTTATGGAATCTTATTCATATATTATTTATTTAATGTTATTATGAGAAAGTGTATTGCAGGAAATACTTATTCTACAAGAAATATCTATTCTACAAGAAATACATATTCTATAGGAAATACCTATTCTATAGGATCATGGAGGGCATACCAATTCTATAGGCGATTAATTGAAATCATGGAGAACATGATTGAAGAGTAAGTCATTAGATTTAGTGTATAAATACCCCTTTGTATCAAGTTTAAAAATGTATTCACACAATTGTTTAGTGCATTATTAAGGGTTAAGAGTTTGAAGACATTGGGTTGTAGAGTGAACCAAAAACTCTAGAGGATAGTAAACTCTTGAGTGAGGTTCAAGGAGTGGAGTACCTAAGGTTGGGGGAACACTATAAATTATTTGTCATTTTTATTCCAGTTTTCTCAAATTTACTAAGGATCAAATTAACTCACTCAATTATTAAAAAAGGGTAGACCACTTAATTCACCCCCTCTTAAGTAGTCTTGATCCTACACTTTCTTTCTTCTTTCTTTCTTTTCATAGGAGAACTTTGGGCTTAATTTCTAGCTAGACATTTCCCTTCTTTTCTTTCCTTTTTTCTTTGTCAACTAGTGTCGGAACATCTGTTCAATAAAGATGTAATAAATCAACTTATTAAGTAATAATAGAGTTTCCGTCAAATTACACTAGAGTATCTATTTGATCACACCTGTAATGATTCAAATAACTTGATAGCAAAATGTCCATTGAAATACACCAGAACATCCATTTAGTAACCCTACATTCATTTTCTATAATATTATCTATCAAATAACCCCAGAACATCCATTCAGAAACCTACATAATTTCAGATACTAAATTTATAGTAGAAACTAATTAACTGAACTTCTGTAAGACCTTCAGCTTGTATCCTACAATATGATTTTTTACGTAGAGTCTATAATATCCATGAAGCTGTTGTCAACATTATTACGTATAATAATGGAACTTCTACAATCTTATTTGGAACTTTCATCACAACTTACATGTTGAAAAATGACAACATTATTACCTATAATAATAGAACTTCTACAATCTTATTTGGAACTTTCATCACAACTTACATGTTCAAAAATTATAATTAGCATATAGAATCATCAAAACATTGTTAGGATCGAATGGCTTAAGAAGGGGGTGAATAGTGAATCAACAACATATTCAATAAAAAATTTGGTAAAAAAACAACAGTAAAAATAGAACACATGATTTTTATAGTGTTTCACCCTAAAACAAGGTTAATTCATTGCCCAAGGCCTACCATTGAGAGTTTTCACTAACTCCTAAGTGTTTTACAGGTTCACACCCAAAACCTTTATACCTCTTTGGTTTTTCGAGCCCAGCAAAGAGAAACCCTTACACTTCTTTGTTTCTAAAGGTTCAACAAAGAAAACCAAACCCTATTAGAAAGGACACGACCTTGCCACACTACAAAGAACCCCTTTGCAATATCTCACCATAGCTTGGTGAGGAGACTTTTGTTACAAAACCCTAGGACAATTTGCAACACCTTATGAGACTCAAAAACTCAAGCACGAGAACACAAAAAATCTCACAAAGCAGACACATAGCAAGAATACAAGAAATGCACACAAAAAGCCTTCTACACTAGCACTTGCATTGCTCCTTACTCTGCCCTTCTTTTTATAGTGCATCAGTTCATTAACGAAATGCCCATTTATGCAAACTAGAACATCCATTCATTAATCAAAAGACAAATTTAAGTAATCAAGTAAAATAGCAGAATATCCGTGAGAGATGGCAGATCATCTGTCTAAGTATCTACAAAATGTAAAATAAATTAATAAAGAAAATGATTAACCAAATATTTGTCCAAAGCATATGGAACATTCGTGATCCCTTGTAATTTTGTTCTTCAACTCCAAGTATAGCTTCTTGTAAAAAGAGGATATCCAAGGAATAATTCCAAAGCATCTGAGTGAACTGAACCTATGGAAAATTATACTTGGTACTAGAATCTTACTTAACAGTGTTTTTCTACATTTTGATATACTAGCTAACCCTAACAGTATAACGATTTAGCAATCATAGAATATATTGATACAACGATTTCCAATTTGGTATAACGATTTACAAAACTTCAGCATAAGTACTTAGCATCATCAAAACTTACCTTCTTTAACAAACATATTTTTCCCTAACAAGTTATTATTGAGAAGTCACCCTCTATGGGTTTTGATGATGTCAAACAACTTTAACATGAAGGGAATGAATATTCAAAGTCATAAAGCCATGAAGGAATGAAGGAATTACACATGAAGTCATAAAGCCCAAGAAATTCCAAGATTCAAAGATGAAGACAATGAAGACAAGTCACAAGCAAAAATACGTGCTCAAAAAGGTTTGGTCACTAGTATACATCACTCATTTAGATCTTATGTCTATACCTATTAAAACCTTCACAGGCAAAAATAGTATAACAAAATTCAGAAACGTTACAATGTTTTACATTGGACTAACTTAGAAAGTACTATGCCTAAAATCGTTATAACGAATATGACAATTTGACTAGGTCACGTGACCTAAACTCCCTAGAAAATAATTTGACAAAAGCATTATAACAATTTTTGATTTTGATCCGACACTTAGGAAAACTTTTGAAAATTACTTTATTAGAAACATGATCCCATAAATTAAGATATCAAGGATAATTGGTATAACAATTTGACAAAAACATTATAATGATTTTTGAATTCAATTTAATACTTAGGAAAATTTTTGAAAAAGATATTTACTTAGAGAAATAATCCCAAAAAATCTAAAAATTTGGATGTCTAGAAAAATCGGTATAACGATTTCATAAAAATGTTATAACGACTTTTGAATTAGTGAACACTTAGGAAAGTTTTTGAAATACTTAGCCATTTAAGATATGATTCTAGATGAACTAAAATACCAAAATTAGGCACTTAGGAAAATTGTTGTAACGATTGGAGAATTGGTATAATGTTTTGACACTTTCCCTTTAAAATAGAGATTTTTGAAATATGGATCGGCACAATGAACATTATAATGATCTATCCAAAATATAGTATAATTAGTAAAATCAATGATTTTACCTAGATTATTAGCCATTCATTTCACCTTAAGTCTATAAATAGGAGACCATTTCACCTGTTTTTTACAACCCCTTCATGCACATTTTGAACACTCTTTGCATGGCTCTTGCACTCTTGTACGCACTTATCTTTGGAGCTTATTGTTGATACGATTGAAGATCTTGAAGGTGCCAAAGCTCAAAGTTCTTCTCAAGGCATTGTTCGAGGTGATTTTGTTCTCACTTTGTTTGTAAGGGATTTTTTTCTCTTTGAGGTTGGTTTGGAGGTGTGTTTGACCTAAACACATGTGGGTTGCTCCATTTGGAGTGATTGGTTGGAGAGTTCAACCTAAAACTCTTGTTGGTTGAAGAGTTTGACCTAAAACTCTTGTTGGCTGAAGAGTTTGGCCTTAAACTCTTGTTGGTTAGAGAGTGCGACCATAAACTCATATTGTAGTTGGTTTGGTATTCAACCTTGAATACTAGTTTGTAATAGTTTTTATTAGTGATTAAGCTTAGGGGTGGATGTAGCTAGTTGGTGAACTACCAAAAAGTCTCTATGTGCTTTTATTTGCACTACATTTAGTTTTGTCTCGCATTATTTCTTTCGTATTTTATTTGAAATTCACATAAAAGTTAAAGATTTAAAAACCATTATTCACCCTTCCTTTAGTGGTCAAAATCAATCCTAACAGTTACATACTTTAAATTGAATGATTATTTACAAATTATACTTCACTTATAATTTTCAATAAATTCAATTAGGTATATGTTTAGTTTTTCAAGTTTTATGGTAACAGACAAACTGATACTAAGGCTAAAAACTCTATTTTCTATATTGACTAACTGGTTACTATTTTACTATCTAATAGAAATATTAGAAACTCTAAAATAGTAACTTATGTTTCATTTAGTTTTCAAATTATAATTGTTATCTTATTTTCGTGATGAAAATAATTGTATTCTATGACTTATTATAAATTATTTGCAAGTATCAATTAGCAAATGTGTCAGATTAATCGAGACTATGTTTAGGTAAACCATTTTTTTTAAGTGTTGATAGTTCAAGTAAATTGGTATAGATATTGGTAAAACCAAAATATCTAATTATATATCAACTTATTTATCTTAAGATAAATAATCTTGATTAATTCTCAAGTAACTTATAATCTTGATATATGTTTGATTTCATTGAAATGGTTTTACCAGTAAGTCTTAATAGGAAACCTATTTATAGTTTATTCTATTAAATACTTTTTTACTATATATAAATATTGATGTTAGTAGGACTCAAGAGTAACACAGATATCATTGGGTATACTATGAGTTGTGATGATAAACTTGACAAGCCTCAGACAAGTAAACACATTCTACATGTAACCTTCCTAATGATGTCAACTGATTACAAGAAGACTAAACTAAATACATTTTTGGGTAAACTGATTCTATTGGCTGGTTAACCAATATTTACTTTGACTAACATATTTGGAAATAATTCAAAATTATTTGCACATCAATAATCTATGTTTGAAGGATTTATTGTAATTGATTTTGACAGATTAAACAAGTTTTGAAGGGAGAAATAAATCAAAAAAAGTTGGAGGCCATAATGGGACAAGTCATAGTCAATCATGGCAGGAGGTTGATTATGTTGGAGATCAGGATGGGCCAAGTCTCAAGCCCAACAATCACCTGCCTGTGGTAGAGGCCATAAGTGATAGAGGTCAGGTTAGGGCTGAGTCACACCTGAGTGGTGAACCAAGTTACACTCAAATGACTATGTGGTATTGCTAACTACTTATAAGGAGGTGTTAAGTTTTAATTATTAGCTCAAGTTTTTGGTATAGTGATAGTACTCAATCTTAACACTTTCCAAAGTTGTTGAAGAGAAAAAGCATTTAAACATGAATCAATGGAAGAAGTCACAAGAAATTCTTTTTTGCTTTCCTCTCATTTTTTGCGAGAGAAGTTCATGTGCTTTTGCTTTGATCATCTATATAAGATTTCCATTATTTTGTGCTACAACTATCTTTGTTTTCAAAGTTGATCAAATTTAAAAACCTCTCACTAAGTTGTGGTGTGACTTGTAATGTTTGTACTTTGCAAGGGCACAAGGTTGTTGTCTTGTCAATAGGTTATAGTTGAGCCTATAAAAGCATATGGGGATGTGTCTATGGAAAGGTTGAGGTGTGAACCAGTAAAACAATAGAAGATAGTGAAATTCTAAAGGTTGGTGCCTTGAGGAGTGGATTAACTCAAGGTTTGGTTGAACCACTATAAAAATTTCTATGCCTTCCATTGTGCTTAATCTTTTATTGTTTTGTCAACCTGTTCCTTTACTATGTTTTAACAATTTCTGAATTTGGTGTATTTTATTTTATCAATTCACTATTCACACCCCTTCTAGTGAAGTCTTGATCCTAACAAAAAAATGGTCCGTGTAGGCCCTTCTGATAAAGATCATCTTTAATCTGTATCTTGTAAAACCTGAAGACATTGACATCAAACTTGTCGATCTTTATCTTTTGGTCTTCTACCATTTTGTTCCCATTGAATGCTTCATAATGATCCTCCTTCAACTTGAAGCTATGATAAGTATTACACTGAGGAATAGAAGAAGAAGAATCAAGCACACACAACACTCAAGAATTTATGTGGTTCAACAATTACATACTCTACGACCACACGCTACACACACATCACTATTCTATAGCTAGATATGCACACGTTACATCTTATACCCAATATATAGAGAGGTTTGGTTAGGGTTATAGTATTTCCCTTTGAGCTTAACAAAATTCCTACACTTCAATCATCGACATTGTAGTGCATTTCACTATTGAGCTCCATTGGCATCTTGGTGCCCTTCATTGGCAATATCCACACATGCACCCCAACAAAGGGCACAATTTTGTGGATGGTTCCAAGATAACCTTGCAAAGCCTCCAAAATCGCCTTAAACTCAGGACTTTTAGAAGTGACCCACTAGGTTGCAACAAAAGGGGCTCAAAAGTTTTGCAATCTCCTCCATGGAAAATGAGACATTTAGCATGCCATTCAAAATGGTAGGCACACAATAGGGGACCTCTAGAAATTAGGGGGAAGCAAGGCATTACGAAAAAGTGCAACGAAGGATCGACACTTTGGTTGCGATAGAGACTTGATGAGTCGAAAAGAGCCTAGGAGTTTATCACTGGAGCCTTCCCCTAGCAATGAAGCTAGGGAAGGCTTGGAGGCCGACAGTCAACTAGGAAGCTAGTTGAGAACTTTCCAAAACATTAATATTAGTTGTGTCAAGTACATAGATTCACAATGTTTTCTCATGAAAAGCATTGAAGTAAAGTTTGGAGTATTTTATTGAAAAATACTTGTGTAAAAGGTTAAACTTGCAAAACACCTGGTATTATTAATGAGTAGAAAATCTCAAGCAAATGTTTGGAGAGCAGACTAGCCTAAGGTAGGTGAACCACTATAAATTTTGGTCTTTTGTGTGGTTGTGCATTTACTATTTATTTGTAATTTTTCTAAAATAATTTTGCATTACTATATAATCTGAAAAAATCAAACGTAACATCGATCAGCTATTTATCTTAAAAAGGATTAAAATTTTCTATTAACCCCCTTCTAGTGTTATCTTTGATATATACTATACAAAACAACCTTAGAATGTAGTGAAGTGCAGAGGAAGTGGAACTATACAAGTCCAATTGTGTCCTCCAATTTGTTTCATTTTTTGTAGTCTTCCTCATTAATCGTTATTGGATTGATTTACAAATTTTCATGTTCCTTAATTTATTTATTAACTCATTGTTCTACTGAGATCGATTTGTGCAAAAGACCACTCATTAACTTCTTGCAACCTTCACCCAAACACAAACTCTTACTTTTGTTGACCGCATCCTTAAACGAACTTTAAGGGGAGGAGTAGTCGGCTACCCAAAACCCCCATTGGCACAGATGGTTCGGGGAACCAGTCAGCTTGCTGCTGGCAAACCAGTATAAAAAACTGGCAGCCAGCTCCCCAAAAACCCATCTTTGCGCAGATGGTTCGGGGAACCAGTCGGCTTGCTACCGGCAAACCGGTATAAAAAATTGGTAATCGGCTCCCCAAAAACCCATCTTTGTGCAGATGGTTTGGGGAACCAGTCGGCTTGCTGCTGGCAAACCAGTATAAAAAACCAGCAACTGGCTCCCCAAAAACCCATCTTTGCGTAGATGGTTCGGGGAACCAGCCAGCTTGCCGTCGGCAAACCGATATAAAAAATCGGTAGCTGGCTCCCCAAAAAACCCATCTTTGCGCAAATGGTTTGGGGAACCAGCCGGCCTGTCGCCGGCAAACCGGTATAAAAAATCGATAGCCTACTCCCCAGAAACCCATCTTTGCACAGATGGTTCGGGGAACCAGCCGGCTTGCCGTCGACAAATCGATATAAAAACCTGGTAGCTGGCTCCCCAAAACCCCCAACTAAGCTAACATACTCTCCTTTCGTGAGGTAGCCGGATAGAACTAACCAACATTCGCTTGCCAAATAGCGGCTGCCGGTTAACCACCTAGAAAGGTAAGGCGAATCAATCAAAGAGATACGATGAGATTTAATCACTTAAATCCCGCAATAAATCAAGCACGCAGATCGCATGATTAAACCAAGATCGACGCCACCTTCCATCTTCGGGTCCCCCAAAGAAGGAAGGTAACCCCTTTTAAAAGAGGGCTTCCCCCTCCCATAAACACACGCTTCCACCTCTTGGAGAAACCTTCATTCGGACATGGGAGACGCTTGGCACGCTTGGACATCCTGGAGAAGATGCCGGCCGAAAGTTCTGAAGGAGGAGAGCAGCTCGGAGCCCCGACGTCCTTTCGCTGCACCGGAGCGAGGACCTCCGATCCCCGCCGACGACTCCCTGCAAGTAAGCCTTTCCGTCCTCGTCATTTTACGTACGTTTTAACGACGATTTTCTCGAGCCCCAACCATGCTATACCTTTCCCATGCAAGGGAAAGGGGGGGGGAGGACGGACCCGGGTATCATTCCTTCGGAAACACGTCCGAAGGTACCGCCAGCCACCCTACTGGCCGGGTGAATCCACCCGACATGGTCGAGTTCGGTTCAGTTGCGACCCTTCCGCCAGGTCCTTTTACATGGAATCCCTGAGTTTCCCAGCGAGTTTTATGCATTTTATCCGATTTCCGCCTATCTTTCTGGGAAACGTAAGTCTACATTCCCGATGCCCCAGAAAGATTTCCGAGATGACACCTCTGGCATGCATCCTTGCTAGCGGCGGCCGTTTGGGTGTACGAACAAGTACAATCCGACAGTTCCCATTTCTCGGGAAATGTTAGTCTACATTCCCAATGCCCTGGAGAGATTTTCGGGATGACGGCTTCGGCATGCATCCTTGCCGGCCACGACCGTTCAAGTGTACGAACAACTACAATCCGGCAGTTCCCATTTCCTGGGAAATGTAAGTCTACATTCCCAATGCCCTAGAGAGTTTCCGGGATGATGCCTCCAGCATGCATCCCTACCAGCAGCGGCTGTTCAGGTGTACGAACACGTACAACTCAGCAATTCTTATTCTCCTGGGAGGTGTAAGCCTACCCTCCCGATGCCCTGGAAATGTTTCCAGGATGACACCACTAGCATGCATCTTGCCGGCGGCAGCCATTCGAGTGTACAAACACGAACAACCCGACGGTTCCTGTTCTCCCGAGAGGGTGTAAGTCTACCCTCCTAATGCCCTGGAAAGGTTTCCGGGATGATGCTACCGGCATGCACCCTTGCCGGCTCCCCTAAATCTGACATTCGCGCAGATGGTTTGGGGAACCTGCCGCCGACACGCCGGTACAAAGGAATCGGCAGCCAGCTCCCCAAAATCCCCATTGGGGCAGATGGTTCGGGGAACCAGCTGGCTTGTCGCTGGAAAACCGGTATAAAAAAATAGACAACCGACTCACCAAAAACCCATCTTTGCATAGATGGTTCGGGGAAACAGCTGGCTTGCCGCCGGCAAACCGGTATAAAAAACCGGTAGCCGACGGCAAGTCGACAAACCGGTACAAAAAACCGGCAGCCAGCTCCCCAAAAACCCATCTTTGCGTAGATGGTTCGGAGAACCTACTGGCCTGCCACCAATAATCTGGTAAGAAGACCTAGCAGCCAGCTCCCATTTCCCTAGGAGGTGTAACTCTACCCTCCCGATGCCCTAGAAAGCTTTCTGGGATGACGCCACCAGCATGCATCCTTGTTGGCAACAGCCGTACGGGTGTACGGACACGTACAACCCGACGGTTCCCATTTTCCCGGGACGCATAACTCTACCCTCCCGATGCCCCTAAAAGTTTTTCGGGATGATGCCATCGACATGCATCCTTGCCGGCGGTGGCTGTATGGATGTATGAAGACGTACAACCCAGCAATTCCCGTTTTCTTGGGAGGCGTAAGTTTACCCTCTCGATGCCCCAGAAAGTTTTCCGAGATGATGCCACCTACATGCATCCTTGCCGGTGGCGGCCATATGGGTGTACGAACATGTACAACCCGGTGGTTCCCGTTTTCCTAGGAGGCGTAAGTCTACCCTCCCGATGCCCTGGAAAGTTTTCCGGGATGACACCACCGGCATGCATCCTTGCCGGTGGCGGCTATTCGGTTGTACGTACAGGTACAACCCAGTGGTTCCCATTTTCCTCAGAGGCATAAGTCTACCCTCCCGATGCCACGGAAAGTTTTCCGGGATGATGCCACCAACATGCATCGTTGCCGGTGGCAGTTGTACAAGTGTACGAACATGTACAACTCGACGGTTCCCATTTTCCCAGAAGGTGTAAGTCTACCCTCCCGATGCCCTGGAATGGTTTCCGGGATGACGCCACCGGCTTGTGTCCTTGCTGGCGGCAGCTCTTCGATTGTACGAATACGTACAACCCGACGGTTCCCGTTTTCCTGAGAGGAGTAAGTCTACCCTCCTGATGCCACGAAAAGGTCTCCGGGATGACGCCACCGGCAGGGGTCCTTGCCAGCGGCAACTGTTCGGGTGTACGAACATGTACGAGCCGACGGTTGCCGATTTTCGAGAGGACCAAAGATGCCCTCCCAATGCCCTGAAGAAACTTCCAGGATGAGGCCACTGGCATGCATCTGTGCCACACTTGGCCAAGCAGGAACGTGAGTTCTTGTCTCCAGTCAGGGAGGGGGGGTGTGACGCGGCAGCCATTAGCTTTAGCTAGCCATCTAGCGGCCCAACCGGCTGCATCACCCGACCTTCTGCTCTTCGGTTGAGAGGTCCGTAGGGGTGACCGTTGTGTCTTTCTCTCTCCCGTTTATCATCAAACCCCATGCAAATCTTCGCATTAGTTGACCCCCACTTGTTTTTACCGGAAGGGACAAGGTTATTCCTCCCGATGCCCTGGAAAGTTTTCCAGGATGAGGCCATGTGTGGTCGGACTGGCTGTCATGGTTTTCCATTTTTAGAGCCGGAGAGAGACCAGGATTGCCTGGGCTGTCTGGGGGTGCCTAACACCTTCCCCAATAGTACCCTAAGCCCCATATCCAGTTCTCTCATGTTACATGATTTTACGTGATTCCTGTGGTTTTGTCGTCTCGATGGTGGAAGGACACTTTCCCATCCGGTTTTCCTTGTTTTCTACCCAAAAATAAGGTGGCGACTCCGTTCAACGAGCCATCCGCCCCACGTGGTGATGCACTCACACAAACACCTTTCAATTGTTTGTACCTTGGCCCATCCGCCAATGAGGCCAGTAGAAACCCATGGGTTTCCGAGAGATAGCCGGATGAAAGAGAGGGTATAGATCTTTGGCGACTCCACTAGGGAGACTCGCTACGTTTTTATCGATTAAGTGACTCAAACTCTCACTCATACGACTTTTTTATAGTCAGTCTTTTATTTTTCCGTTAGGATTTTTAACATACTTGTCGCATTTGCTAAGCGAAGCTGCTTTCAAATGCATTGAACCATATCACTCTTCTCTGGTATCCCTACAGATTCGATTTTTGCAGATCCATACAGATTCTCTAGGTAGAGTCTCCTCGCAGACCTCTGCTGTTTGCAAGTTCCAGAGCCCACTGGCTCCCCCTGTCCTGACCCGCTCGCAAGCAAGAGCCATGGCCACCGGTTCCGCTGCAGCTTCCGGATCATCCCCGTCCATCACTGCGATAGCCTCCGTGCCGCTGTCCGTGGTCTTTGGCCCGCCACCGCTTGTTGTCACTTGGACGAGCTTCACCCGGCCCATCATCATACCTTCTGAAGCCACAGACCAACCAAGGGCGCCAAATCTGTCTGCAGCTGTTGCATTTGATAATGCCACGGTGCATCCCGCGCTGCTCGCTTCTCCGGCCAGTGAAACTGAAGGTAACAGGCCGGCTCCCGCACGGAGCCCCGACCCGTCCTAGCGGCCGCCCTCAAACACTGAGGGCATAGGAGGGGCCGACGCCTTCCTGCCACCTCGACTGGGACACTTCGAGTAGACCCTCGTGGCTCACCCGTTGGCACGCTACCAATAGCAAGGGATCGGTTCAGTAATGCCCCCTAGGCAAACCATCTGTGTTCTGGAGAGGCCACACATGGAAGAATACGATGTCGTCACCACTCCTGTCGCCGACCAATTCGGCCCGCCACCACTCCAGCCGACAGCCGCCACTGCTGCTGCCCCGGGGCCCGACCTACAAGAACAACTACTGTAGAGGATAGCCGAACTGGAGGCGTCCTTTCGGAACATGAAGTCCAGCCCACCGAAACCTTCCTATGCTTTCCAAAATCTCTGTTTCTATCCCGAGGTGACACTCCCTCCCAATTTCAAGATGCCTGAACTTGTTAAATACAACGAGCATGGGGACCCTCGCGCACACCTCCAGGCCTTCTATGGAGACATGGCGGCACTACAACACGAGGAGAAGCTCCTCATCCAGCTGTTCCAGAAATCTCTCCAAGGACCTGCGCTTTCCTGGTACATGTCTTTAGTTTTGACAAAAATCTACACCTGGGAACAGCTGGCGTACATGTTCCAGGAATAGTACACGTACAACTTGGACCTGGCATCAAAGTTGGAAGATCTCTGTTGCCTTCACCAACGTGAGAATGAGCCGTTTAGCGGCTACGTCAGTAGGTGGCGGGCCCTGGCATCCCAAATCCGAGACAAACTCGTAGAGGACGACTCTCTTGACATAATTGTACAGGGTGCTCAGCCATCACTAGCAGCACTCTTGTGTATCTAGTCGTACTCAACTTTCTCCTAGTTGATCAAAGCTAGCAGTCGCCTGGAAGGATTTCTGAAGTTAGGGAGATTCTCAACTCTTCCGTTTGGAGCCAACCTCGGGGGAAACATATGTCCCTGGCTGCCAGCCACGGGCGACAACACGAGGAACAATCGTGGCCCCCAAAGGAATGACAACACCCGTCCATCTCCCATGACTATCGTGGCAACCGTGCCACCACTATATCAGCCACAACAGGTGTACACCTCGGCCCAAGAGTATCATCCGCCAGCGATCACCCCGATTCAGCAGCCGGTCTACACCACCTGGTCGGCCTCGAACCAATAGCCCTAGAGGCCCAAGGCTCCACACCCGGCAGTCGCATCCGAGCCGCTGACCCCGGCAATGGCAAGTAACACCCCCAACACCCTCTTGACAAAGAAACCAGGGGCAAAGTGGGGATCACACAGGCGTTAATCAACAATAGTGTGAACCACGCCAGCCACTCCCGTAGTCGTGCATAACAAAATACACGCCACTCTCTAAACCACTAAGCCAGGTATTCCACCGGGCCCAGGCACTGCTCACGCTCCCCCTGTCAAGCCACCTCCAACTGTTCTTCCCTCCTGGTACAATTCGTAGTAGTACTGCAAATATCACAGATCAGCTGGCCTCACAACGGACCAATGTCGGACGCTAAGACAAGCTATCCAGCGGCTTATCAACTCGAGTACCATTGAGCTTCAACAGCATCCCGTGCCTCTCGAGCCGGGCCAGCATACCTTCCCAAATCATACGGGAAACTCCCAGGTGAGCACTATCTTCTTAGGTACCTGAAGGAGGCTTCCGCTCGAAGGGTTCCAGCATATGCAGCCAACTTCCACCAGTCCAACCAGGCACACACAAGGGACAAAGAGATTCCTCCCTTCGGCCCTGCTGCTGGAAGCTGGGATCCCCTAGTTGAAACCCTATCAACCTCATCCATCCGACCAACCACCCGCCGATGCTTGATGAACTCCAGCCATACTACCAACAACTCCAGTCCTCTATCCTCACAATCAACGTCCATCGAAGGAGGAGGAAGTCCTCAAGGCCTACACCACAATAGGCGCCACCTCCGTCATCAGAAAAACTCGTCGTCTGAGTAGCGTCTGCGGCAGCCGCGACAATGGAACCGGCTACCATGTTAATGGAGCTAGCTGTCGAGACAACCATACTCGCTCAACCCAAGGTAATTCTCTACTCACCAGTCGCCCCAGTCAGGGCAATCATCCTTGCAGTACCTCCGATCCCCAAGACCTCAACCACTGGCTTTGCTTTCCTAGCTGGCACTCTAGCTAGCACGGTCCCTCCAGCGGCTGCAACACTGACGCCACTCCAAGCCCGCCTGGCAAAGCAACAACCCATGCTTGGGACCAGGCCAACCCTCCAGCCAAACTCACTTTCGAACAGCACAAAGGCAAGGGGGTAGTCGTCTCACAACAGTCGTCCACATGTACGACTATAACCAGGTCCGGCTAGGTATATCAGCCAAAGCCACGCCTTGGAGGACTCTCCATCCTGGGAGCACTAGGATAGATGTCAACCGGCAGTCGTCAACTGGCTGCTGCCTCGGCAGTCTCGGTAGCCGCCTCCTCAGCATCGACCGCCCAGTCACGGCCACCCCTGGACCTATCAATCTAGCTACAAGGGATACGGGCGGACATCTCACTATGGGATCTACTCCGATCCTCTACTGAGCACCAGGAAACGCTCCTCAAAGCACTACAAGTGGCAAAAGTTAATCAAGGTTTCACTCCGAGGGCCATAGAAGGAATGGTGGCCATAGTGACAGTCCCCTCATTCGTCTATTTCTCAAATTTAGACCTCTCACCGGCCGGGACCGATCATAACCTGTCCTTGTATATCCGAGTACATTGCAAGGATCTCTACATCCCCATGGTCATGATCGATGACAGATGCGGGCTAAACCTATGCCTGCTACAAGTCTTGCACAAGTTGGGGATCAAAGAGCAAGACTTGCTCCCCACTGACCGAGTGATGAGAGGATTCGATGGCACTCTTCACGAAGCCAAAGGTGAGGTCATCCATCCCCTCGTCATCGGACCAGCAGCCTTTGAGGTTCCTGTGCACGTAGTAGACATTCCCCCGAGCTACAATCACATCTTGGGCCGTCCATTTCTCCACCAAAACTCCATCGTACCTTCCACCCATCATAGGATGCTTAAGTTCCTATGGAAAGGGGAGGTCATCGTCATACTGGCAGAGAATTACTACCATCCAGGACAATCTGTAGCTGCTGTAGCGCCTTCCGGGTCACAACAACCGACACCGGAACCAGCCGCCACCTCAACCACCTCCGGAACCCTAGGAGGACAACCCGCAGCCAAGCCAAGAGCCAGGGGATAGTTTGTTGCAACTGTTCAGAGAATCCCCGGTATGCACCTAGGATCCAGCCCTTCACCAACCTCCCTTGCCATCACCCATTCTACAGGGAGGAACCGTGGAAATGGACGTTGCGTCCAACTGGTTTGTACAGGGAAAGGAGATGACAAGGTGCGCTCCTTCCCCCTCTCCTTCAACCTAGCACCGCAACACCCACCTAATGACCTAGGTGGGGACACTCTAGGCTTGTAGGTCATCAACATCAAGAAGCAAGCCTGATGGCTTCCGAGCGACTCACGCCGAAACCCGCTCCTTCAACAACAGGGCTTGGCATCCCACGCACAAGTGCGCCGGTAGCTGCGTCCTTAGCAGCCACTAACTTGGCAACCCGACCAAGTCAACCGGGACTTGGCAATCATACCAAGTCTCTCGCTCGACACAGCAGACAACCGATCCCTCAAGCACCAGCCAGATCAACCGGAAACCGTCAACCCTTAATAGGGGCACCACATCATGGAGTCGGAATAGCCAGCCTACTCAGTCTGGGCAACATCTTCCACAAACAGAATACTGGCCAACATCACGGGGCAGAAATAGGGGCATTCTGCCCATCCTCCGCCACAGTCACTCAAATAGGTGAATGTAACCAATCTGCTGCATTTTCATTTGGGACTCCATCCGGTTTCTGCCTCCTATCCACCAAGTAGCTAGTTCCTCCCACCGAGACAGAACTAGGGGCATTATGCCCCTCATCCTCAAACGATCAGCGGCCAGAACAACAGATGGAGCCCGAAGGCAAGACACCTCAAGTAGACGGGTACGGCATGATGCACACATGATAAGCAGTTCCAACTCTTTAGTCATCCTGGCTCATCCATATTGGAAAGGAAGAGGGTTGGCAAAACTAGCCAAAACTTCACCCTACATGTTCATGTATGTTCCAAGTCACAACTCGTCGAAACGTCCCCTCAGTCTCAGAACTAGAAAATAACCCAGCCATCATCCGCAGCCTGTTACCTAATACTTACATGCTCCACCAACCAACCGGCCCACCATTGACTGCCACCTCTGACTTACCTGGTAGCCGCATCCACAACCGACGGTGAGAACAGTTTGCAATAGTAAGCGGCACATCCGACTCAAAAAGTGTTATCTAGACCAGTGGGACGAACTACCGACCCTAGGAGTGACACCAACTACATCCAGATTTCTACGTCGAAAACCCGAGCGCCCATCTTGCTTAACTCTGATGGCACGAACACGAAACAGGGTGAGTAATTCAGGTTCGTCCTTATCCCCATCGTCTTTGCTGATTCTGAGTGGTTACGAAATACTGATGGGATTACACTTCTCCCCTCGAATGAGTATCCAACCTCCCATTTTTTTACCTAGCCTGAGTGCCACCCGACAATGAGGGAGATCACAACCTTCGGCTCCCTCTAGGTAAGGTATTCTCCCTTGGTACACCAGTCGTGACAACGTTGGGTTATTTTACTTGCCAGCAGCACATGGGGAGGGCTAGTAGCATTCTTTCATTCAGTTTTCTTATCTTCTATTTTGTAATAGAAAAGAACAAAAAAAAAATAGAAGAAGAAAAGTCAGTGGCTAGAATCCTTCTTCAATAGAAAAGAAGAGAGAAAAGAAAAAAAAAAGAGAAAAAGAAAAAGAAAAAGAAAAGGAAAAGTTACTTGTTGCTGGGTCCTAAAAGCATATGGACTCCTGTGTAAGGGAAGGGTAGATCTTAGGATTCCGCCGTCTGTTGGCAGTCCAATACCCGACTTTGTCGCGATTGACCAAGTATCCCCTTCTTTCACGGCTTAGCAACCCATCGAAGTCCGCCAACACAACCAGGTGCCAGAACCCATTTGCCGACACCCACTTCTCCCTTTTTCTCTTATCCTAGGGCTTGACATCCCAGCTAAGTCATCAACACAGGGCTTGGCATCCCTTACAAAAGACCTGCCAGCAGCTGCGTCCTCAGCAGCATTGGGCTTGGCATCCCGCTGAAAGTCGCTTCCACCCCCGGGTTCTAATGCCCACATTTCCGGAATCCGCATAATTCTATCTGTTATCTCTACAACCCCAAAGCAAACTCGTGTGGAAGAATCAACATAACTATGGGTAGAAGGACAGCACTCGGATCTCTCCTCTCGACTTGCCTTTATCGTGTGAGGGTCACTTCCGTTGGACAAGGGAACCACGTTTCCAAACCCACATGCATGAATGTCCAGCGGTCGTCTTTTGACGTGAGGTGAGACACCTTTCATTCCCCTGCAGGTCCAAATAGCACGATTGGGTCGGAACAACTACCTTGCGTAGACCCCACCTCGGGCAACTACCTGGAAGCCCCTCTGCGAAATCAACAAAACAAAACACAGGAAAGAGAGTCACCAGAGAGTGTCCCAAACTTCCTCACACAACTCACCACAGATATTCACGGATGAGAGGAGGGAACGACACTCCCTCCTCACCTTTGGAAACTAATATACGAACGAGTGTGCAGGTGAAAAAGTCAGTCGGACAATTCAACCAGCTACCACTTAGGAAATACGGCCACCCGGACCAAAACCCGCACGAGACGAGATGTCACG